>JANHFX010018703.1:0-33309 GCA_027560015.1 Chloroceryle amazona | reverse complement strand
GGTCCTAACGCCTCACCCCCCCACAACCGCCCCGCTCCGCCGCAGGAGGCGGAGGGCTCCGCGCCGCCGCCGCCTCCTCTTCCTCCACCCCCCCGGCCTGGCCGGCGCGGGGAGCAGCCGGCCGGGGCTCTGCGCCGGGTGCCGCCTGCGTGGTTGCCGCTGAGGATGCGCCCGGCGCTCCAGCTAAACGGCGGGGGGGGGAGCGGGGGACAGCCTCGGGAAAGCGGGTGCCCCGATGTGGCGGCAGGGAGCGGATGGCCACACGGCAGCTGCTGGGACCGGGTGATGCAGCAGCCTGCCCTCCAGCACTGCTAGCCTCGGTCCCTGCCCTTGGTGAGCCCAGCGCCACAGGGTACTCTTTACCATAAGGCAGGTGGCCAGTGAGTCCATTCTGGCACCCCATGGCACAGGGGGTCTAGACATGCGCTCCATGGAGATGGGTGCATCCCCAGAAGCATCCTGCGCTGAAGCTGGGGCAGTTCACAGTAGCAAGGGTCTTGGGCTGGCAATGGAGCTGCCCAAGCACCCCACTCCCATGGCTTCTACACACACCTGCCCAGCAGCCCTACCATGAGGGAGAGCGCTACAGCCAGGAGGCCTTTCCAGGCCTGCGGGAGGGGAAGCATGGCAGTGGAGGGGCACCGATGGTACAATTCCACATTACAGGGCATTGCCAAAGCCGTAGCGGCAAAAATCACTACGAGCAGTTCAGGCAACAGACCATCCAGCTTGTGAAACCAAGCTACATTTAGGCACAATGAGGCTACTGTTCAACTTAAGGTTTTGTGAGAGCTGTAGGAGGTACTCAGAAAATTCTTCCAGTGAAGACAGGTGCCTGGAAAACGTGGGTCACTCCAAGGCACCTGATGAGGGGATTAAAGGATTTGAATTAGAGTATGCAAAACGATAGCAGGGCTTCTAAAGGGGTGTGTGTGGTTTTGTGTTTTATTGGGTTTTGTTGTCTACCTTACCCCCTGGCCAAATCCTTCTAAATGTCATTACAACCTGCCCTGTTAAATTGCCCTTTCAGGTTTACCTGCACGCTGCTTGTTTCCTGAAGCACAGCACAAAATTCATACATCAGACTTCTACTTTGCTAGCACTGGGGGCAGAAAACTATTGCTAGGGCCACCACCTCCCAGGGCTACAGCATGGCTCCACACCAGCCTCCCTGCAAAGCACACTGCATTCCTGATGCAGAGGTGTTGCAAAACATCTTACTTCCTCCTAGGTATCGTTTCCAGTAACCCATCAACCACCTGCAGTTTCTCAGGCCAGTTGCTCTTAGCCAGTGGCAAAGGGAAGCTTGAGACATTCAAAGCAAAAATGTCCTCCAAGAGATCAGCAAAAACATAATTACTCCAAGCTGCCCAGTCCACACCTGTCCCAGTGGTACAAGTAACACATGGAAGCTGGGCTCCCACTGTTTTCAGTCTCTTAGTCCTATTAAAAAAAAACAAAACAAAACAAAAAGGTGGTTTGCTCTTCTTTGTGGCTTTGGATCCAGCAGCTGCCTAGATTGCAGAGGGACATGGAGAGGCAGAGGAGCAGTATCAAGGGTTTAGAAAAAGAGAAAGACAGGGGAGAAAAATGTGTCCGTGTCACTTGGACAGCAAAGCCAGCCCCATGCACTTTTCTTTCACTGCTGTGCAGATCATACAAAACCATGCTTTATCCCTTCTTAGTCTTTTCTCACCATCCTGTGAGATTCACTACAGAAAAGCAGATATCTCTGACAGTGATAGAGAAATGTATATTAAGCAGGAGAAAATCCTCTGTCCCAACATTTGAACTATACAGACTGCCTTTACCTGCCTTTCCAAGCAGGCTGCTTCCCCCTTCCATCACAGCCATTCATCTTCTTCCTCCACGTCACTCCCTGCCAGCACACCCTGTAAGTTGACATGCTGTCACCATTACCACTCCACACCACATTTCATTATTTTGAATCATCCTGATAGTGATCCTTATCCCACAAGCATCTCAGTCTCAGCCAAGCATCTAGGAGCTGAGAAGTCCCCTGCAAGGTCGTCTTAGCATCAGTTCTGATCAGAAGAAACCCAGCTTCCTGACTCTTCAGATTCTCCAGGGACAACATAATTTTGAGCGCTTTTCACTGTCCAGACCACATACCACCTTCTTGCAAAGACACCTCACACTTTATCCCCTGTGCAGAACAAGGGCTGGAGGAGCCCTATATTTTCACAGCTTTACCACTTCAGTTTTGCAAGTGTGGTATAACATTTGTCATCTGTCAATCAATCCCAGCACTATGTCCATACTGCAGTATGGGATCACATGCTTAGGGGTGGTCTCAAACATCCCCCTTCCTGAAACAGCTATCCACCCCTATGGTAAGTGGGTGCAAAGCACTGCTAGGTGAGCAAGGGAGCAGAGTCATCCGGTCCCCATCTGTTTCAGAGCTACAGTCGCTGCCCAGGGGAAGGTGTCAGCAGAGAGCTCGGGCTGGGCTGGCACAACCTCTCTGCAGGGAGCCGTAGGGGACAGGGTGGCTCTGGCCACCACAGAGTTCAGCAGGCAACTGCCTGCACCCCACTGACCCTCACTGCTGGAAGCACTTTGTGCAGAAGCCCCAAAAGCTGACTGCATGCCAAGGATGCTCTCTGTCATTAACGAGTTCGTGCTCCTGAAGAGAAGGCTGCTGAGCTCTCAGCAGCACTTTCCCACGCCTACAGAACACTCTGCTGAGCCCTGTTTGCTAGTCTGGCCCCATCACATCCTGTTATTCCCAAAGCATTGACAGTAGTTCAGAAAAAAGCACAGAAAACCCAAAACCTCAGAGTTTACTTGTACTACCTGTGTAACGTGGCCTGCTGACAAGTTATATGAGTGATGGGAACCATCCTGTGCAGAATCACTGCTTTCCTGCATGAAATCAATTCCTTAATGACAAGAAAAACACAACCCAGATAATTTAACCCTTTTGTTTGAAGACCCCAAATCCATTTCAAGGCATAGCCCGTAGGTGTCAGAAACAAGCAGGAAGCTCTATGGGCAGCTTCATCAGAGCCTACAACAGAAGCCAATTCTGATGTAGGAAGGCCAAGCAGAAGTTCAAGGTATCTCTCTCCTAGGAGAAAGTCACTTTTACTGCCCTCTCCCTCCAAGAGTCAGCATCATAACACAGGGGCTCTTCCCGCAGAAACAACCAGAGCTCTGGAAGCAAAGCTCTGCTCCAGCCCACAAGCCCTGCAAAGGGCACAGCAAAAGCATTGAGTTATGCACCCTCAGAGGTGTGGGCAGAGCAGCTCACACTTGCCTGCAGGTACTCAGTTTAGCACAGATGAGCCAGACTTGTGAATACACATTATTTACATTGCCCAAGCTTTGGGACCTATTTGAGCTGAAAATGGTTAGGGAGTGCTGATGGGGGCACTGGAGCTGGCGGACCTGAAGAAAACAGGACCTTCAGCACAGCTCCAGCAGAAAGGGCAAGTACTTTTGCAACAGTAGGCTTCCAGGAACATCTCCACAGAGATGTTTCATCTTCAGAGCACTAAATACCTCACTGCAGAATGACTAGCTCCCAGGTCCAAGCTGTTGGTACCTAAGGTCCCATTTTCTGCAGCCAGAATTTGCATTGAGTTCACCTCTGACTGCAGAGCTTTGCTCCAGAATCTCATCATTCTTTTAAACCAGAATACACTTCCAATCTTATGTTTCTACAGGGTTTACTGACAATATAAATTGTTCAAGTATAGTTATACCATAAGCTGTGATGTTGCAATCAGGCATTAAAGCAAACCCCACCAGAGATGACAAGAGTACCAGAAGCAGTCTGGCATGGAAATCTCTACTCAACACAGCCTGTGACATAGACATGCAATGAATATTAGCAGAGGTAACACTTTACAGCTGATCTTTGGAAAAGCACCAACTAATTCAGTAAATGCCCTTAGAGAAGTGACCTGAGAAACACAACAAATTAAACAAGATTATACAAACCTCATGGCAGAGTTATGGGGTCTTACCACCACATTTGGTTTTTTTCCCAGTTTCCTCTGTAGCTGTTTCATGTTAGAGAGATTAAATCTTCTCTTATTTTGTGACAAACTTTCTACAGTGGAATACTATAAGGGACCTCTTGACAATCCCAGTAGCTGACTCTTTGACATAAGCATAGACTAAGTATCTGGTGAGTAATCTAGGTACAGAACAGGGAAGGAGGAATATGACCCATTACATGGAAGAAATTTATGCAGGGCTTGAGATCCTTATTTTATTTGTAATCACAAAGACCGTATCAGCATCACCTTCAATGGAAAAAGATCTCATAGGTCTACAAATACTAAAAGGTCCTCTCAGAAGACATTTCTGTGTCTTTAGCTAACAGCCTTGGTAACAACATCTAGGAGAACAGATCCGGTGTTCTAAATTGCCCAGATAAAATTAAGTAGATCTTTGTTGCTGGGGAAAAAGACAAACATAGTCCAGATCTGTCTTCAGAAATAATGAAGTGTGGCTGCTTTATAGTCATGGTGAGATACAGTGCATGTTTTTGTAGTCATCTGACATAAAATATAGCTGAGCTTTCAACTATGAAACATCTGGAGAACACCAAAAGGTTTTTCTTAGCACTACTCTGAGAAATCAGATCCACTCTATTTGTGGCCTCCGGGCATGGAAGTGCCATCTGAAACATGAACATAAGGTCTGTCTAGGCTCTGGAGGCAGTTTTAATAAAGTCATCCAGAGTTTAGCCAAGAACATTTAAAGAAAATTAGCATTAAGGTTCAGGGGCTGGAGCAGGTCATGCTCCAGAGAGATAAGAGAGTGGCATGTTATCCTGAGGTATATGGTAGGTATAGTCCTCAGAGGGCTTGCTCAGGTGGAGGCGTCTCTGCTTGCCTGCAGCCAGCTGGGAGCTGAGCTCCACCTTGCACTGTGCACCCAGCTGGGCTTCTGACAGAATTGGTTTCTCTGAACTTGCTGCCACCAAGTGGCTCTTTGCAGCTCCTCTGGCCCATCTCTGGGCTGGACACTCAACCTCCCTGGGAAAGCTCCTGATCTTTTCCCAAGCAGGGTCAATGGTGAGGAATAAGTGGGTAGGAGTGGGTGAAAGAAATGTACCTGTTTAAGGGAAAGGACTCAGATCACCCCAGATTTCAATTCAGAACTGAAGAAAAAGGAGGAAAAATGGAAAATGTTTGTCCTAATGGGCCAAAGGAGCTGAAGTTCTTTGCCCGTAATGGATGAAAGGTTGCTCTGATGGTGTGACCATAGCATCTGACTGTGCTATTCATCCAGATCCAAATCACACCTCTGTCAACCTCTGAAACCTGTCTACCCATATTGTAATGCTAAGATAGCAAAGCATGTACCACCATCCTCCACTGCCTGGATGTTGAAAAAGAAAAAAAAAAAAAGTTATCTGCATTATTCATCTAGATTGGCCAAATCTCTAAACCATCTGAAATGCTCCCATTGCCTGAAGAATCTTTCTTCTCACACTGGTCAGAAGGTGTGGGTTTCTGTAATTCACGTTGCTGTGCCTCAGGTCATACATCACCCTCCACATCTCTCAATAACCACTGGGAAACTTCAGAGTGCACTAGAAGCCCAACTGTTTGTCTTGATCATGCCCATCCTAGAACTAAATACCATTCAGGCAGTCTCCAGACCTTCACCATCAATGCCATGGCCACAGGCACCATAAAAAGGCCCATCAGACAAATCACTGCATCAGGAGTGGCTCCATCCTTAATTTATCCTGATGCTCAATCAGAAAGAATAGGTACAGAGAGTGATACCAATTGGTTCTGCATTTAACAGAAGATAAGCTGCCTAGGGTGGCATATATGCTGACTGGGACAGAAATACCTTCTGGGTCATTGTTTCTGTCCATCAGGCAAGCAGTAACGTGGTGGAAGGGAATGACTCAAGGCCAAGTTAAGGCAAATGGCATATAGTTATCTGGGAACCAAGATTTCAGTTTCTTTAAATTGTACAGTTAAACATTGTCTTATGTGCTATTTAAGGTCACTGTAACCTTGACATTATTTTCATGAGCACGTTTCTTAATGAAAATGAGAACATAGAGAGGAATTCCCAATAAGCTGTAATTAACAGTTGCACATTGCCCTCATGCTCTTTGAGTATGAAGAGAAAAATATCTGCCAAAAGGCTCATAGTGGCAAGATCAATCTCCTTTGACAGTGTGGAGGAGCCAGGAAAATCTTCAGAGATGGTTCTTGAGGATTCAGGACACCTCCTTCTCCCCACTGCAAGAGGCTGCCATTAACCCTCTCAGAGCCAGGTAACCCACCTGCCTGCCGCTGCAAGACTAGACACAGCCTTAGTGAGGACTGGAGCTGTGGCAGAATCATGCAAGAGCCATAAACAGCACCAAAAAAAATGCTCTAAATTCAGGCACCCACTACACAATCTTTTAAAAGTGCAGAAACAGAATAAGTAGCAATAATTACGTATTAATACAACTTAACTAGAATATCCACTTATACTCAACCCAATTCACTTTATGGGCCTCATAGAAATTTTTGCTCTCTCTTCTACCACTTATCGCCTTTTCTCCCTCCAAATCATTTACTTCTCTTCATTGTAGCATCTTTTCCAGGATACAGATTGATTTCCCACCTTTATGGTAAAGCACGTAGCACTTTTTGCTGGTACTCAGAATTAATTAACAATAAAATCTTTTTATTACAATCTGACAACAATTTGCTCTTCTTTATTGGCAGCACAGCCCAGCACTGACTGTGACCTGAACTACAATTTAATCCTTATAGAAATTCAAAGCTTTTACAGCTCAATGTATCTTCCAGCTTAGTGCTCATAACAGTCCTCCTGGCTGAAAAGCAGAAGCAGCTTGAAATGCTCATCTGGCAAAATGATGAAATTCCTGTCTTCCAGTACAGAGAAATTCCATGTGGAAACAAGACAATCTGAGAAATAACCTGTGAAAAATATCCTACCAGTTTCTCACACATCCCAGAAAAGTGTCTTGCACTCTACACGGCAGACTGGGTTTGAGTCAAGTGCAGTGGAAAATGCTTAACTTTCATAAAAGTCACAGCGATAAATTTATTTTTGAAGCTCTGTCACTCAAAATAGCCTAGACAATTAATGGAAAGCTTTCCAAAACATTCCAGCCCTGGCACTAAGCGTGAGAAACTCTGGGCTGAGGGGAGGCCAGAAATAGGAGCCAGGGATCATTCGGCTCCAGATGCATTGCCGTGCCCCAGCAGCAAATGAGATCCCATAACCTCTGCCTGCTGGGATCGAGATCCATCTCCAGGTGGCAAATGGAGAATATAAAAAAAGCCAGGGAAGGGTCCAGAGTCCAGAGATCACTCTTCTAATCCCTGCAATGTCTGTAGCAAAATCCATGAAGATCAACACAGTATTAAAGGTTTACTGTTTTCTACCCTTTCCATGTGTGTTATATTGGAACAGCTTTACTCCAAGGGAGGAGGGTGAAGGGGACTTTAAGGATGGTAAAAATATTTATTGAAATTAGAGCCCTTGTGGAACTGCAACCAATAAAAACTGCTGACCTGCAGCAGGCCAGCAAGCAGTTATGTCAGTCTAGAAGACACTGGTGAGCTCCACAGGGCAATGCACAGACAACTCCATCAATACAACACCACTTCTGATTTAAGAATAAGGTACACAGTCTGAGACTGGCAGCATCCCTTTCCACTGCTGTCACCTTAAACCATGAATCAGCTTTTGCTAAGTTTCCACAAACATGCTGCTAACTTATTTTGAAGCTCTTGCAGAAACAGAGCTGCAGTCCTCTCATGACTTTATAAAGTCATGCAGCATGGGACCCCCTTGCACTGGGATCATGCAGGTCCGGTCATTTTGGATGAGAAACCCTCATCAGTGACAGCTCTACCTGGCAAGACTCGACAATCGAAGCCCTGGCAAGAACCACCTCCCTGAAGGCAGCTGGGATCTCAGCACAGGTACATGTAACCTCCTTGGCAGCAGGCCTGACTTAGACCAGTGTTGTGAGGTGCTGGGAGCACTTGTCTCCAGCTGAAGGTGATGAGGGTTTGAGGGCATTTGCTTCAGGGAACTGAGTTCACATCATCCCTGTTTGGTATCTCTACACTTGCAGGCCCTTTTCATCCCTGACTCCTGTAGCAGACTCATGGGACTCCCAGATTTGCAGGTCAGGTCCCACAAAATGACAGGAGATTTGGAAGTGGAAACCTGTGGACAGAATTTTCCTCCCAAACTCCCCAGTGCTGGTTCCCAAGCTGACAGCCTCACCATGAACACACCTGATACCAGGGGCTATTTATTACCAAACATCCCAAAGGACTGCTAGAAAATATAGCATGTCAGACAGTTAGCAGCAGCCTAAGATACATTTTACTGAGTGAAACCAATAGCTCTTTTTGCCCCATTGCCCTGCCTCCAGTAGTGGTCACAAGAGATGACACCTAGGGAGAACTCATAAAGCTGGCCCCTTCCTGCAGTCCATCCCTCCTGTATTCCCCTGGGAACTCTGACCCTCTTGTACAGGATGCAGTCCTGCTATTCCCTATAGGATCTGTTTATGGCAATAGAGCCTACACATTTAGGTAATCACCTTCTTAAGAGCATCTGCTTGCACCACCTCCTATGTCAGCAAGCTCCAACACTTCACCATACATTGCCCAACATTTTATCTTTTAGATTTTATATTCTACACGCATCACCAGCCGCACCCAGCTCCTAAGCAGGGGGATTTGGTGCATAGCACTTCTCCATCCACACTATCTACTGCCCCCATGATTTTTGTCCTCTGCCAGTCTTCCCTTCCCCAAATGGAGGAGTCCCAGACTTTCCATCTCTCCTTGAAAGGCAAGGTGCTTCATCGTTAAGAAGCCACGTTAATAACATGTACTGTATAATAAAGAAATGTACTAGATATTACATTTGTAATAGTAATAGGGAAGGTCAGATTTGTATTCTTTAAATAGTCACATTTTAAAACAAACATTTTCCCCCACGGAAAGGTAAATGCTTTAGAAGTGCTGAACAAAATGACCTCCACTTTTGCAACAGGAGGTGAGATGAGAATTGTGAAGAAATTGCACTATTTAAAAAATGACCCCTCATTTTTGCTCATAATTGTCTTGAGCATCTGAACGCACAGCTTGGCAATGAAGAGCTGTCACTGTGAGAGCACAGCAGCCAGAAAAAGGAGTGAGAAATGTGAGAAACTGCTCAATCCACTGCATGTGAAGTGGTACTCTTTTATTTGAATGCTTGCATATCTGTCGAGATTCTCAACACATCACTGCAGCATTTTCAGATGCAGAAATACATCACTGCATGCATATGCACGTGTGCACAGACGTTACACGCCCTTAGATTAGTTTCAAGTCTAACTCAAGCTTGCAGGGGACACTACTTTCTCTGGTGCTGTCTGAAGACCATGAAGATACCTCCCACAGGAGCAAAGAGCTATTGCAAACCTAACCACTTCTATTTGAAGGTCACAGCAAGATCAGAGAAATGTGCTATCTCTAGCACGTATATAACTACTTGTGCACATAATGCCTCTACAAATGTATCTGCTGCATCATACCTTTCCCTACAGAGAGAGGGGATGAGAAAAGCCCTATGCAGCAATTATAATAATATTGCTTAATGTCAGAGTGAAGAAGACTTACAGGTTATTTTAGCACAGTAAAATCTATAGACAAAAATAACCATATCAATAGGCCCAAGTGTTAAAACCCCTCAAGTACAGCTGTGTCAAGTCCTGGCATGCAGATGGTTACACTGCTAGGCATCAGCGCAACACTGGCCTTTCCTGCTCCAGCAACTGGCTTTTTCCTGCTCGAAACAGCCAGGTCAGGCAGATAGGCTCTGCCCCAGCTCTACCACAGCATAATCATGGGTCTCACCATCACAGCACCTCAAACACACTCCAAGCTCCCCTCTGACATGTTCCTGTTCACGCTGAGTGGCAGCAACCCCTCTACCTGTATCCCCATGGAGGAGAGGAAGTTCTTCTCTACCTGGTACCCCCAGGTGCAGGTGAGAGCAGCAGACACAATAGGAGGGAAGTATCAGATTCCCTTTACCATCAGGTGTAGGGAAGAGATCAGTGGGAGTACAGCTGTGTCTCATAGGGTCATTTGGTCCCTGCTAAGCTCTGAAGGATTGGTTTACTTTGACAGGTTTCCAGCCTTCAGGGACTTCTGCAATCTGCCCAAGATAATTCAGGATTAAACAGATTTTAAACAGATTTTATCCATTTTATTTTTTATTTTACCTTGTCTGCTCACCAAACATTACATCCTCATTTGTCTCTGAAGGCTGACATACAAGCAGCCTCATTGTGTTTGAGATTTTCTCTGTCCAAAGATGGGTGGCTTCTCAGACATCAGTGGTGGCAGCTGTGCCCTCCAAGCTCTGGCTCACCTCAGGCCACTCTTGCCACCTTTGTGAAAGCCAATTTTGAAGCCTAACTTTAAAATTAATTTCCCATGTCTAGGCTTTACAGCATCTCCCAGGGCATTTCTTTATCCTCCAGCCTTCACAGTGAGACCAAGATCTAGATTTAAGATGGTGCACTGTTCAAGAGCAAAGATCCAGTTTCATTAGGCTCTGCTCTGAGCAGGGGTGCCAAGGGGAAGAGCCACATTTCCTAGCTCTCAGCTGGGGTGGAGCATGCTGCATCTCATTATTTTCAAGGAATGGCCTGAGATTAAGCCCTTCTGGCTCTTGCAAGGAAAAATCTGCTTCTTATTCTTACAGAATATAAATACCGATGTTCATAAAAAAGGAAAATTTGGAAGAGATGGAGAAAAAATGAAATATGGACATTTCCAGTGGATGGGAAAGGAGGTTCATTCTGTTTCCTAGAAACTAACCTTACAATTTGTCATTTTTGAGGTGCTTTACAACAAAAGCATCTGTAAATCAGAAAGCCAGCTCCTCTCCCCTTCTTTTCCAGTACTTTTTCTTGCAGAAAAGCTAATACAGGAAAACTGGTCCTGCCAGATAGAAACTTATCAGGGCATCGCAGGGGTTTGGATTTGGGACAGAAGAGGGTATGGTTTCACTCAGTAGAGGCAGGGGTCAGATATGAAGGTAGAACTGAGATTTCAAAGAGACGGAGTTTTGCTCCACAAGCAAGGATGTAGAGAGATGGTCAAATGTGAGATGTCGGCACCTGTGAGTCCCTCTGGTTTGGGAGCATACCTGCACCTTTCCCATGGACTTGCCTTAAGTGATCCTGCTTTGGCAGTGGGGTTGGACTCAATGATTTCCAGGGGTCCCTTCCAACCTCTCCCATTCTACAATTCTATGACTTTAACCTGCTGGAAAGGAGAAGCTCAGTCAGCTGTACCAGCAAGGGTGACAGTTTCTTCCATAGGTAGACCTATCTTTATATTTTAGTCCACTCATCATATCCTATACACAAGTTTATTGTGAACCCTTTTGGGCTTGGCTCTTTACATATCCAAAGAGATGGAAACTTCTTGCACGGTGACGAATTAGAGGACTGTGCATTACTGCAATACAACATACAAGAGCCAGGTTGAAAATCTAGGTTTCATGCCTGGCCAACCTCACTGTGAGATCAGCCTTTAAATAGGCAAATTTTCCCTTTAATGACATATAAATAAATAAAAAAGATTTATTTGAAAGGATTTTGCCAGCCATAAATGGGTGAAAGGTATCTCATTAACACAGGCGGGCCCCTGGGAGCAACCTGGGGTACTGGGTCGCCATCACTGGGTGCTGTCCACTTCGAGCAGGTGAAGTCCACTTCCCCAAGGTGGAGCAGAGTAAGCCCATGGCATGGAGCAGGGGATCATTTTGAAGTATGGGGGCAGCAGTTCTTGGCCTGGCCTCAGCCAGGGTCCCTTCTTGGAAGCTCCCAGACAGGTCCTCTGCAAGGAGCACCCCAAAATGTTTTTTGTCTGTTCTAGTGGCACATCAGGAGATGGATCCTGCATGGTGCCCCAAGAATTTTTCTGGCTTGAGCTGACTGTCTCCGAGGACATATCACTGCAAATGGCCCACCAAGTGGAAAACCAGAACTGGAGGGCAGGCTGGTGACAGCTGCTGGGCACCCCTCACACATGGCCAGTGACATGCTGCAGTGCAGCTGTATCAGCTTCTGTGCATCTGATTTTGTTCCTCCGGAGTAGGCTGAATGCCACTTTTTCCATGGCAACTTAAAGGATAATTTAAGTGGGTTCAAGGCCCTTATTTTGAGCTATGTCTTAAATTGATTTGAAAGCATCAAATGAAATCAGCTTAAAGGCTGCCCCATGACTGAAACAAGTACGGACTCATGTGGCCATTATCTCACCACTGCCCTTGTAGCCTTAGCACTCAGCTGAAACTGGAGGTGGCCTTTGTCAATCTGTGACCAGCTCACACAGTGATGAAGTGCAAAATTATATGATGGCTATGGAACAAACCCATCCTGTGTGTTCCCCTGCAGAACAGAGGTGAGACACTGTCAGGAATACACAGGTTTTCTTCAGCAGGTTGTATGTGCACCAGAGTCAGGAGAGCAGTGAGGAGGGAGTGAAACATGGCAAGGGAGGACAGACCAAGTGAAAATAAGCAGATGGAGAAGGACGTAGATTTGCAGAACAAGACAAGAGTACAAGCACCACACTCAGGAAAGAACAAACCCCAGTTCCTAATGGGCAGGGAGAAGTAAGTGTTCCACTTCTCACCATGCCCCTCCTCCTGCCTTCTCCTCTTTCAGGTACTTCGTAAGGCCTGGATCAGAAAAACAGGGCAAAGAATAAGCAATGTGAGAGTCATCAACAGTGAAGGAAGAGAAACACTTTCTGCTCACTAGCAGAAAACTGGCCCTGTCATTAAATAACACAGGTTGGCAGCCTTCTGTGATGTGAGGAAATGGGAAATGAAAGGTCTGAGCCAGTAAAGCTGAGAATGACAAATGGGAATCACAATGAAAAATATCTGATTAATTTGGAACCTGCTGGAGTCTCAGAGGGAGCTGCAATGAGACTGCTGGCCAGAGGAGCTATTGTGGGGCAAGCCAGGAGTTCCTTGACCAAGTATCCCATGCATCGAAAGGAAAAGCCAGGAGGATGTTCCTCTCATGGGCACACTCAGCAGTGCCCTGGCTGCTTTGGGACAAGCCTGCTGGAAAGAGGAAATAGTCCAATTTCCAGAGCAAGCAAACATTAGGTGTACGGTAAGGAAGAAGAGGGAGAACAGAAGCTGGATTGCTCTTACTGCAGGTGAGGCAGGACAAACCTGAGAGTAGGTGAAGCTGGAGAAGCATGGGGGAGGAATAAGGACGACAGAAGATGTGTTTTTTAGCTGGAGTGCAACTAGCACCATATCCATCTAAATCTGAAGTTGTTCTAAATCATCTACAACAGAAATGATTTGTGATGACATCAGACCATTAGGTCATTGCCCATTCATCATGAACTGGGGCTCACCCAAATTTCCATGCATAATTAGGCCACCAGTCACTACAGTATAAATTAGAAAACTTGCCGTTCATTTTTGCTCAGATGCATTTATTTCACTAATAAAACATTGGAACCAATGACCAGTCACTGCCTTCCATGGACTGAATTGAGGCAGACTGTGCACATTCATCCCATTTTTTTTGCGTCCTGACTAAGCAGAAGTCAATAAATTAACTGTAGCCAGCTCATCAAGATTTAGGAAGGTTTGCAGGTACTTTGGATTTTGTGCCTCTGCTGATTTTGTAATTTCTTGACCTCAGTCCATGTGTCATGTTTGCTGTGGATTTATTGAAGTCAGGAATTCACAGCTTTGAATGAGATTCAGAATATAGTCTACGGATGGCAGAAGAGCTCAGAAATGAAGAGGGACAGACACACCTTAAGGAAAGCACTTTCCTTCACCCTGAGGACCAATCATCTGCAGCTCTGAAAATCCTGTTCAGCAGCTTGATCTTCTTAAAATGTCCCCATCTCACTCTATTTCTGGTCCATCCATCCATCATCCGTCTCCCCCAACTACTTTGCTCCATTTAGGAACCATTTTTTCCAGCACTGTTACACCATTTCCAGCTATGCTGCACTTGAGGTGCAATGCCCTGCCACCATCCCACCTGCCAAAGTATGAGCTCAGCTACTTGGGACACCAGCAGACCTTTTGAGGGACTTGAAGTTTTAGAAATGCCAAGAACAGCCTTCCCGATGGGAGCTGTCTGAAGGAGCAGTTCCTACATTCATCATGTGGGGTTTGGGTCTCCTTGATGGGAAATTAACAGGGAACAGGACAAAAGGTGAAACTGTGAGGTCCATAATACTGAAGGGAGAAGTAGAGGAGCTCCACTGCCCAGGACTGCCTGTTACCGCTTTGCTGACCTCCGGTGCTGTGACAACCTCCCACCTGGGTTCAGTGACACTCCAGTGCCCAGTTCCTCAGCATGCTCCTTTGTGCAAATCTTCTGGGTCACAGCAAGGGGTCCAGGCTGACAGCAGCACATAAATGCACCTAGCCAGAAGCCTGAGGCGGGGACACACACATTCAATGCCTTTTATTCTCTGTTGTCAGAGAAAATGTAATTTACTCACTACACGTTTTCACTGTTAAAAGAAAGAGAAGCTTGCTGATACACAAGCAATACTGCTGTAATATATACAGCACTAAACCAGTGCAGTTCCCTCGGGATGGTCACAGCTGCTGGATTTGAGGTGTTTAAAGCACTGCCTCACCAGGGCAATGAGCTATAATCACATAACAGACCTTTGCACCCCCCTTTGAACAGCATCAGATCAAATTTCAGATAGATAAGCTAAAAGGCCATCCAAACATCCACCCCCGATCAAAATAATAAATAACGCCATATAAGCGAGGTCTGAATTTCTGGCTATCATGAAAGAGACAGATGCATCCAGAGGATCCTCTTCAGTCTGTGGGAGATTAGAAAATAGGTCACTTCGTGCATCTCAGCGGGCATTAATAGGCATAGCTAGTAATGACCATTGACATTTAAGTACTTCACCGCTGAAGGGACAGACATGGTGTTCCTCAAGCCTGAACAGATATCCGCTCAACTGTTTCCTTGCTGCCGCCATCCATCTCTCCAACTGGTTCATCGTTAAGTTACCTTACAAGGGGTTTGTTTGCATAATGTGGCTGTTGACAGGCAGGCAGTTTCAGCAAGGGCAGTAAGGACCACAAAAGCAACTTGATTTCCTCCTTTGTCTCCTCTTCATCAAATCTGCAGGGTAGCAAGGCTAGCACAGATGTGTAGAGGGAGTTCCTACACTTTGCCACACTTTTGTAATTAGGAAGCCAGGTTACGTGTCTGACACTGTTCTCCAACATCTTTTTATGTCACTATCACCACAATCCACTGACAAATATAGGAAGGAGGGTGGAGAAGCCCTTTTTGCCTTATCAGACCAGCACACCTAGAGCATTGAAGTCTTTGGGGTTAAATCATGCAAAATAGCTCATGTAGCTTACCACCAAATCTGCCAGAACACCAGTGCTCCATTCCACAGATGACCTTACTATGTTTGCTGTTACCCCCCTCCTGCATCTCCCATCCTTAAAAGAAATGAAGACCCAGCTAGAGGATAGAGTACTTCAGAGATCAGTCTGTATGAAGACCACATGTGAAGTTCTTCCTTGTAAAAGGCTGTTAACTAACAGTACCTGTGCACAGGAGACTTTCTGAAGCAAACTGAAGCAGTGTGGAATCAATCAGGGTCTTTCTCCTTCCTCTTCAAACCCTAAATGAAGGTTGAGAATTTTTGTTGCTAGAAACACGTGCAGCCACTTTAGCTGAGATTTCTCAGACAAGAGACTCGTTGAGTGTCTACTCACTGCTGAGCATTTAGAGAAAGGTGAAATTAAATCCTGCAGACCATACAGCTTTGTCCCAGGAAGGCAAGCAACTGCTATGTGTCTTGGTGATAGGAGACTTTACAGATAAATTCTGACTAGCTCTTCTCAAAGTACCACAAGAAATATCAATGAGTTTTCACCCTGAAAATATGAAGTGTGAAAAACAAACTATCTAGGGAGAACCAAGCCCTCACTACTGACTACTAAGGTCAGAGAAATTGTCTTGAAGTAAATAGACTTTAGCTTCAGTCCAACACAGAAACTCCTACATCCCCATCCTTGCCCTCATGGATCCTTTAGGGTATTGTGGCTTTTGGAATCTCCTTCAAGTTGACTGTATTTTGCAGGCTTCTTCCCCCTTCATCTTTGTTCAGGATACAAGCAAAGTCCTGTAAGGACAGAAGGGAGAAAAATCATGCTGCTTTTACTGGTGTGTATTTACCATCTTGATTCCAGCACAATTTGTTTCTTTGTACCACAGTTCCATTTAACTTCCCAGGAAAAAAAAGAAAAGCACAACAAAAACAAAATCACTGAAAAAATCCCAAAACAATCTCAAAGGGATTTGATAGACAACTAAAGCTGGTGAGATTACTGACTCCATTGTCTCCCCTAAGTGAAGTTCTGTGATTTTAAAAAATGAGCAGTTATTTAGGAAGAGAAAGCTTGTTTAGGTCCAGATGTCTGTTTTGGTGTTTCTTAAGGGAGCAGGGATTTTTGGAAGGCTATGAAGTTGCATTTAAAGAAAAAAAAATAAATCCACATTTGGCTCATGTGTTCTTTTTCTGAAGCATTTGGCTGGAAGAACAAAGTGTGGTGCTAACAGGTAGTGTAAGGAGCAAAGGGGAGGGAACACATGCCAAGGTCACCTCCTCAGCAGTAGCAATGGCAAGCTTCACAGCAGTGATATAAAACCTCCCTCTGATATGAGATACCACTCACGGCTACTCTTTAAGAGCTATAAAAATCCAGAGCAGGCACACATTAATTAAAGCAGTTCAGAGAGAAGCGCTGCGTGTCAGTCTTGGCAGCGGGTGACTGAAGGGCACATAGCGCATATGGGAGCAGAATGCCCATGGACAGGGTTAGCTAAAATATTTCCGTTTTTATCACCTCCAGGTCTGTCAGTGGGCAGCACAGATGGTTTGCAGCTGGGGAGCCAGTCAGTATGCTTGTAAGGAAGCGATGTGACCTGTGTCATGAAGCAAGGCGTACCATAAGGGAAGATTTCTTCATGACTCGCCCAAATGTCCTTCACTGACATTTAAGTCCATAACCTCCTGTCCTAGCTAGACTAGAAAGCAGACCACAAACCCTCCCTTGTCTTCACCAGGTTATTTTTCTTGTCTATCTCCTTGTACATCAGTTCTTTCTACCCCATGAGCTAGACAAACTCAGTTCTTCAGAGCTTTGCTCAGAAGACACATTTCCATGCCGGTGTCTCTTGCAGAGCACAGGTCTCACCTTCCAGTGCAGCAGGTCCTGAGCAAAACAGGCTGTGAGGAGGACAAGGACCCATCCAGGCTTCCATTAGCTCCTTTCCTTCCAAGGGTATGGCATGGCAGGCTGAAAGACGGTTGAGGTCATTACCCAGTGCAAACCTGTGAGCTATGGCAATTTCTCTTCCTGCTTCAGCCCATCACGATAAATAAGCTTTTGATATGAACTCACTGACTAGCCACAGCTGATGGTGAAAGGATGATGGCTAGCAGTAAGTCTTTCTGGTTTAAAATGGTGGTTATTCCAACGGAGTGAAATAAAGATAATCCACCATTTTTATCTCTTGCATCTATTTACCTGTATTTACCCTACCTCCCGGCTTCATTGTCCAAAGCTGCAGCAGGGCTTCCACACCACTGACAGCAAGAACACCCTGCAGTACTTCAATGCACACTGGAAAGCTTTGAACAGTAGAGCAGAACTGTGGGTGTGGAGCTAAAGGGGCCAGAGCTCAGTGGCATTAAGAGTCCTAATGCCCATATACAAGGCGGGGGAGGAAAAAAAAAACAACAAAAAAGGTACTTGGGCATCCTTGAGGGTCTAATACTCAACACCACTGGCTATCATGCACAGAATGTGTACTTGTGGGCAGTTTTCTTCCCCATAACCAATTTATCAAGAGACAGGCAGTCTAGTTGGGTATTTCCCAGGGCTCTGTAAGGATTTAATTTTACTGCTTCAACTGATTCTTCTTCCAGTGCGGGCCAAATATCTGTAAAATGGAGCTGATCTTTAAGACCACAGTGCTTTGAGATGTGCAGCTGAACAACATCTAGTATCATTACCCATATATCACAGGGGGGAAAGAAGAGGGTGTAACGCTTTTAAAACATATGGAAAACATTATCAGAACAGCAAAAATCTGACAAAACTATACACACACAGTTCAGATTTGGGTTCTCCATAGCCCTTGCTAGACAAGTAGGGATAATTATTATTTTTTTTTTAACTCGTAGTGCTCTGAAAGGGGCGTCCCACTCTCATTTTCACATGCCACCAGCTGTCAGTCTCTCTGCTTTTTTTTATGGCTAAAAGTCCAGAAGACAGTCAGGGCAGAGGAAAAAAGGAAGAACAACTGGCTAGACCTCAGCTGATGCAAAGTACTGTTTGGCATTTTTCAAAGGACAACCAATTGGAAAGGACTTGCTGTTAATCAATGTGAAACAGATACGTGTCAGATCCCCACAGAGCACGCTACAATGCAGAACAGCTTCGTAGAGCAGCAGGTTTTTGTGGACTGAGTTTGGCCAGGCAGTTTTTCTCTTAAGCCTGCATTTCTGACAGCTGTCTAGTACCTTCTTCCCAGGCTTATAACATTTGTGCTGAGAGATATAAATTTCTTCTATTTGTTCCTTAACCACTGCACAATCTTTCCATTTTTTAAGCAAAGGTAGAAACCATATTTTATATCATCTATAACCAAAGCTGGAGTTTTTCCTGTACAAGGAAATGGTTTCTTGTTATCTGAAGATGAGACCTCTATTTTACAGTAAAAGCCTTCATCACCTTTTTTCCAGTTCTCTTTACTCCCCTCATCTCAGAAACTGAACTTACCAAATAGCTTGCAAAGAAAAATAATAAAAGAAAGATGATTGTGTTGTTTCCTGGTGACCAGCACCACTGAGACCCTGGGTAGTATCGCACTGGCTAATTCAAGACAGAAACAAGCACTGTGACAGTTAAGTGGAAAGAGAGGATGCAGCACTAACCTTGGTGCAGCAAATCCTCATCACAGCTGCCTCCTCTTCATGGTGGTATGCACAGTGAGAGGAATCTGGTTAGAACATGGGAGATGATGTTCCATTCATCTTTATTTGGCTTTTTGGTTCTTTTTCCCTTTACTAAGCTTAACCGTGTTGGCCCTCTTGCATTACCCTCTCTACCCATAAAGGCATTTGACAGCATTCCCTTGATGCAGGGCACACTGAGGCTCCTTTAATAACTCACAGTGAAAGCTGGGTATGTCATCTTTGTTCTTAGCTCCAACTGCCTCCCCACTTCTCCAGAACAATGTACCCCTGAGGGTGGGGAAAAGGCCTTTTGCCAATAACACAGCACTACATATTAACAAAAGGGCTTTAAAATGGCCCTTATTCCCAAAGAGCATCAAGGCAATGACAGTTTGTGTCAATCTGTGGGAATGAAGGAGGTATAGGTCTGGACTACTGTAGAGGCCTGAAGAAAGGATGAAATCAAGGGGCAGTGATGGGAACTGACCTACTGGTTCAGACTGGAGGTGCCTCTAAATCAGTACAGAACACTGAGCACTGGCAATAGCTCCTGGTCACTCCTTTACATAGAGGCTTCCTTTCCATGTGCAAAAGGCCCAGCTCCTCAAAGGCATTCAGGCACAGGGCCAGGGCAACAGGGTACTTCTCAAGGCTAACAACATTGCCTTTGATGAAAAAAACAAACAACAAACCAAAGAAACCCACCAAAAACCCGCTACAGATAGTGCAGAATTCAGGTCCTCTCTAGGGAGACAAAGCAATAGAAAGAAATGCAACAGAAGTAGCTTCCCATCCCTGCCATTAGTGAATACCAAACAGAGAAAAATGCAAGAAGCTAAAGGAGGTACCTTGTCTTCATTCAGTCCTGTCAGTCACGGATGTGACAGCTGGGACCTTTAAAGATTGTCAAAGGAGGGAGCGCAAGGCACTGCAAACGCCAAGTCTGTCAGCAGCATAATTAACATGTTATGTATGGTCTGCTCAGAAATGCAGCACTTACTGCACCTCCAGCTGCCAGACTATCAAAAATGCTGCTCAGCTAGTAATTCCTGCACCCTGCAGTAATGTTGAGGTTACTGCAAATCCAAGAAACAGGCAAACTGTAGTGATTGGGAAGACAGAAATCAGTTTGTAGCCCACGGCGGAAGGCAAGCTAACCACCCACAGGGGCTGTTGGTACTCCCACTCCAGAGGGGTGTCTCTGGAGACATGCGCCCAGTCATATTCTTAGAAAAGCACATCCATTTCATATGGCCAAAATATCTGAAACAAAAAGGATGGACGCAAGCTCTGCAGAGAATTCATAAACCAAGACAGGTTTGGGGACCTCAGCAGCCAGAGCGTGTTCCCCACTGACCTGCAAGAATGAGGTTGAGGCAGCTGGCATCAAGCGCCAGGTAAAAGGGAAAATTTCTCTCCCCCACCTCTGTCAGTGTACCCTGGGCAAACTTCAAATGTAAAGTGACGGGTGACAGAAAAAAAAAATCCCATGTTATAAGAGCCAGCCCACACAGAGAGGCTGGCAATTCCCTCCCTGTGCAGACAGAATGGATGTGCGTGGTTTAGTGTGGGACGGTCCCAGTATAGGTCAGATACAACCCAGAGGAATACTTGGGCTGAGCAAAACCTAAATATTTTTAAAATGTAGATCTGTAGCCATCATGACAGACCAACACAATCAGGCCAAGGACAACACCTGAATCCACCAAGAGCCTCAGAACAACAATTCAAGTATTCCTGAGCAAACCTGCTATTGCATTGCTTAGAAGTACAGTGCTGCTGCCAGTATGGGCTCTTCCACGGCCAATCTCTGACAGACAGACCAAGGAAGGCACTGGAAAGGGAGACTAAGAAGGTGAGGTCCAGGTGTTACTGTAAGGAACAGCTGACTCATAAGGACGGGATGATACAGAGAGAAAAAAAATAAAAAAGCAGGCATGCAAAAAAAGTTAAAAAGAGCTTCAATAGTACATCTGGTAAAAGCTAATTTTTACTGAATGCAACAATTAGCAATGAAGATATACAAGAAAGTTTTATCTACACACTGGCAGGAAATTTAAAATCATAATAATATAAAAATAATCTATTTCTGCACAGTAACTACATCACTTCCCCTCCTTTCAGGTTGACTTAAAATGATGCCAGTTAAGGATATCTTACAAACAACAAAGAATTTTAAGTTAACAAAGTATTTATGAAGTTTTCCTTACAAATTTCTATTTCTGAATAAGTGATTTGGAAAATTAAAACCCACAAAACTCTTCAATGATACCACCGACTCCCTTAAGTTTAGAGGACCATTTCTTGTCTCAACATCACCTTCTTGCCTCAACAAACAGAAAAGACAGCAGCCCTGTGGCCAGCCCAGCGGTTCCATTAAAGAAGGACAGCTTTTTCTGGAGTTCCTGTGTCAGAACAAAGGGAGAAAAACCAAAGCACAACGAAGGATTAAGATGGACTCAGGAAGTACTCCTAATTGTTGAGAAGTTGTTTCTGAGCCATGCAAAGAGCTGTCACCACTGCGATCAAATGGCACTGAAGACAGGAGATAGTACTATCTGACCACATGCTCAAAATGCTTTGGAGAAAAATAGTTATATTCAAGCTGCTGCTGTAGACAGGAGGTTCTTGCTGAGATTGTAATCAGGTGTCTGAATGAGCACAGAGACAGAACACATTTGGCTAGATCATTTTTTGTTAAGACCCATCAGTGGTACAGGAAAGGAATAAAATTGCCCTTATAATGAAAATGGTCTCATTTGCAGCTCTGTGATAAGTAGTACTTACCGTGAACCTTTGATTCCTTGTGCTTGGGCTGCTCCTGCAGCTCCTCTGGGATGGCATTAATATACCATTTCTCCATGGGTACTCCTTATCTCAGTCTCTGCTACAAACAGGTTTTTTACCCCTGGCCTGTGAAATTTCTTGAATTAGCTGATAAGGAGTTTCAGCCATGGTCACAGCAGGTCCAGGATTCTGCCCAAAAGTTATAATAAAATACGGGTCAACTGTGCCATATGCAATAGTGTGAAGCATGATAAGGGCTTTACTGAAACTTCTTTACAGAGATCTGTAAAAGTTGAGCGTAGCTTCATCATTCAGAAGGACACTCTTATCATTCAATCAAAATCATTGAAAAGAGATTTCACAGAGAGGGCTATGTATTTCTAAAAAAGTTATATTTAACTAAGGTCTAGCACCAGGCAAAAACCATGACTCTAAGAAGTCAGAGAGCAGGACATTTTAAAAACCAACAGTAATAATTAGCATACACTAGCTTCTATTTTCAAAGCATTTTACAAAAACATGAATTAATTAAGCCTCACAACACTCTTGTGAGATAGGTATTATTAGTCTCACTTTAGAGACAGGGAAACAGGCATGGAGAAAGTATGACCTGCTTACCACCACACACATGAAATCCAGGAACAGAACACCAGATTTTCCATTTTTCTGCCACATGTGGTCTACCTCTTAAAAGATGATGGTCTTTAAATGAAATGTTTCCTCTCATGCCTTTTAAGACACCTGGCCTCATTTCAGTCTGATACAAAAAGGTTCCTGTCAAGAGCTATTCATGATAAACAAATGGAATTAGGAAAGAACTTTTTTTATATACTGTGTGTTGCTAGAAACTGTTGAAGAAAAGTCTTGACATGGGTGTTTCCATACTGTCAGTGTCAAAGAGCGTTGCTTCTTATCAGTCATCTGACAGCAGGAAGCTCACTGAGGCCCATCTACAATGCTGATACAGCTCAGAACCTGCAAAAAAGGGTTTCTTTGCCACTTCCAAACAAGGAATCTCTCTCTGGAAAGAAGTCCTCTCTGAGGAGAACTCATGTGAGTACAACTGCACTGAAAGCAAAGACTTTTAGCGGGAAACTCTCAAAGTGCAGCCAAGTCACAGATGTATTTGTCAGAAAACCTGGAAATGTACATATATTGTGCTCTGTGTTAGGAGAGAGAGTTTGGAGGGATCAGGCATCCGGGGGGGGTAGAAAATAACTCTCCGTAATTACTTTGAGAACACAAGTTCCCTTAGCGTATCTATCACTCTTGAACTGGTCGGTAACAGACTAGATTAAAAATTCCAAACCACCTGAAAATTCAAGTCAACAGGTTTAACTCTAAAAAGCCAAACCTGGCAGATGTACCACTGGCCTGGGTTTGCAAACCCAGGCCCAGATGTTAGTGGAGACAGAGGAATAAAACCAGTCTTTTCACTTTCAGTTACATGTGCCCATTACACTATCTAGAGTCCAGGAAGTTAGTTTCATGACAGCTCGATCTGAAGATCCTCCCCATACTTTCGGATCAGCTTCATGTGGTTATGATCCACTGACCACTGCTCTGGGAGGTGCTTGGGCTGCATGCTGTCCAAGAAATGCTGCCGCCAGCGTCTCTCCAACTGCATAAGGGAGCGCAGGCCTCCTTTGGCAAAACACTGCACCACCTTCAGTCCATGTGGCATGTAGCTTTCATTGCAGATCCTGCCAGGACACAAGCAGAGTTTATTTTCACACAAGCACACTGTCAAACTCTAGCCGTGTTTGCAGTGAACAGCAAGACACTGAAGATACTTTCAGCTACTGAGTTTAATTACAGACACATGGCAAGCTAACCAAGAGGGAGAGTTTTAAGCTTTGCTTCAATGCCAGACTACTTTCTGGAACAAAGTTACACTGGGAACCTCATTTCTTTCAGCTGAGAAAGTGGTGTTCTTTTATAGCAATACTAAACAAAGCTCTCAAGGTCCATTACAAGTTCCTCAAGAGACAGACTAGCAAATTTCTCATGGCAAGAACCATATAATGTTCCAAAGCCCTGATCACACCACCGAATTCCCTGCCTGGATAGGTTCTGAGTTATCACATTGGCACATTACAAACAGCAGTGAGCATAACAAGGGGAAAATACTGACTTCATGCAAACAGAGAACAGATACTACTTAAGAAAATACATTTAGGGCGGCTTTGACAAAGAGGAGAGTTCTGAAACAACAGTTGTTCAGTCTCCCTCCCCATTTTCTCCTTCAAAAGAACTATAAAACAGTGGCGGTGAAGACAGAAAGCAAGAATGGAAGGAGATTGCTGGAAGAGAAAGGGAAAGAAAGGAAGAGACAAGAGCTGCAGTCCACAGACCACTGCTTAGTTGAAGGAAGAAGAGGGTAAACAAAACCAAAAACACATTAAGAAAAGCAGAGTGTGCTTGTCTGCTTAGAGCCTTAAGGCTACGGAACAATTACCTTCTTCCTATCCTTGCTTTATAGTTAAATGTATTAATGCACTATAAATCCAGACTCTGCAGACTTACACAAGTGATAAAAGTTATGCTTTTGGAGGCTCATTTTTCCTGTGATGATCGACACCTAGTAGTCTCAAATTCAGACACTCCTTGACACCATCATTTTAGGGAAGATACATAAATATCCCAAGGAGACCAGCAATGGGTTTTGTCTTTTACTTAAAAAAGCTTTGGGGGCAGAGGGGCAAAGTCAGTACATGTGATCCTCAGCTCTGCAAATCCTGCTGGACTTTCTTTTATTTTGCTGCAGTAATATTTACCCAAGGCTCTGCATGTAGACAACTTTGTCTTGAATTTCTGAGCCAACATAAATGACTAATGGTACATCTACTGATGGGCTTGTTGTACCTGGTTTCCAGACCAGCTGCTTCCTGGAGCATCTCTGGGGTGACTGTCTCTGTGTTAAAGAAGTCCTTGATGCTCTGCAGAAGTTCTGCCCTTCGGGAGTCAGGCAGACTGTCTGCATTCATCAGGGCCCTGGCCCCTGAGCGCACTTGCCTGCGCAGAGGGTCCTCCAGAAGACGAACACCTTCCTCGGAGCCGATGGGGGCTCCAAACTCTTCAGCCAGCTGTTGCTTGAGATGGCTGTCGTAGTAATTGGAGATGGCATGGCAGGATGTGCAGAGTAGGAGCACGTCATGGGAGTTGTGGTCCTTCATCTGGATGGGGAAGTGTTTTCGGTATTCATGAGGAACAATATTCTTCCTAGAGAAGACAAACCAGCCAGCTCATTACATTTGCCTGGAGCTGCTGCTGCTCCTCACTTCCTCCTCTTCCTGGCCCACAAAGGGTCAACTAATAGCAAAAGTACAGGAAAACAAAAGTCGCCACAGACAGGACCCTCAGTGTAGCAGTAGGTTCTGCCGTTGCTTTTTATTTGTACTTCCTTCATAGGTTTTCTGCATTTCTCTTTTCCTTTAGGCTCACCTAACCATCTCAAGAATATAAGGATTAAACAGTGGAAGGATTAGTATGGCTGTTTTCAGAAGGGGATGCCATCAGAACTCTGTGTGTTGGCATACTGCTGCCCCCTGTCACTCAAAACTGCATCACATACATGTTCCATACGCATTGTTTGCTCCAAGGACTAATGCCTCCTGCCTCTGTAAGATGAGGAAAACTGGCTTGTTCAGTATCAAACTTACCCAGACACATAATACTACTGAGCATTCAAACAGGGACAGACTATCCAGAATGTGAACAACAAATACGTTTCAGGCCACTAACCAAGCCTCTGGATACCAAAAGGGATGCAGACCTCAGTCCTGGTTTAAAAGATGCATTGTTCTCCCATCCCACTAAACAACTCACCGGATATAGGATTCTCGCTTGCCGCACACAACACACAGGTTCTCTTTGACTGTCAGATAATAATCAACTTGAGACTCGGGACGTCCTGAAGGCTCAAACCGCAGCTTCACAACAAATGGGTCTGTGCTAACTAGCTCTGAAAGGGTAAAGGCAAAGAAAAATATTCAAGACAAATTTGTACTTAAAAGCTAAAATAAGGATGATAAAACATAGAAGTCATCCTAGTGAATCCCTAACAGTATTTCCAGCAAGAAAGGATTCAAAAAATTCATGCCCAATTATCTAAGAAACAAGGGATTATTAAAAAAAAAAAAAAGTTTTATTTGAACTACTAAGAAGAAAATTGGTATGCTCACCTCCAATCCCCTTGTCCAGATACCACTGAGCCTTCTTGCGATCACAAGTGCACAGGGGCTGTCCATCTGGTGCATGCAGGAAGCAGTTGTCGTACAATGGAGATTTTCTAGGAAACAAGGGCAGCATTACAGCAACTATAACAGCATGCCAAAAAAGCAGAGCTCTCTATTGCCATAGGTTCCATATGGCATTTCATGCAGCCTCCTCCAAATCACAGGAGTGCCCCTAAACACACACTTAGGGCTGCTGAGCACTGCACAGGCTGCTGCTAAGGGAAGCAGCACATCTGAAAATCTTACCCGGGGTTCACCAACAGACTATAAGGTATCTTTGCTCTCCCAGTGAAAAAAGAATGGTAACCCAGAGTCACAGTTTTCAAGAGATGCCATCAATGAAGACAGCATTTTCCAAAAAAAAAAAAAGTTACATTAGAAAACAAAAGAGAACTAAGTCAAGAAGGACAACAATCTAAGAGTAATCTAAAAGACAGTGCCAACTCACAGGCAATGTAGTTTCAAGGATCAGCTGCCTAAGCCTGTATTTTAACATTTTATTAAGATGACTTTTCTAAAATTGAGTGTGAACAGCAATTAGTTCCTTTATCCAAGAGAAATGCTCCAAAAAAGCTCTCGTGGCACTGGGAATGCAAACACACAAGTCCATGTGAATAACGAAGCCGAGTTGATGCTCTCTGAAACACAGGCACCTAACCTTAGCCTGTGGTGGAAAGCCCTGCTCGAGCAGTCTCTGGTGGTTTGCAGCAGTGTGTAGAACAGCTCTGCTTTGCAGAATGTTTCCTTACCCTGACAACCTCCTTCAAAGAAACCTGAAGAAGGGAGCACCTGGGAGGAACTGGCCAAGGATAGAGATGTGTCACAACACACTGTGGAAAAGTGTCCATTCTTCTCACTGGTGAGGTCATATAAGTAAGTACTCAGCAGAGCTCTACCAGCTAAAAAAGTTGATTGATAGGCTATGGAATCTGACAAAAGGATTTCTTCTGGGAAATCTGGGGGAAAAGAGCACAAAACCCCCAATAATGATAAAGGAGGTCTCCTTATGCTGAGCATCAGCAGTTGAGATGATTTGAGTACTTCCCAATTCTAAATGAACAAATAGTAAAACTAAACAGGCCTATAGAACAGAAGAGTGGAAATGGGCTTCTGAAATCACAACCCATCTTATGGCAGACAAGAGCCATGCTTCGGGAGATACCTGTTAAAAAAAAAGTGAGCCTGTGTATCCCTAATGAAGTCAAACACGGTTAAAAACAAAAATAAACACACATGGAGACCTCAGTTTAGCCTGGAATGCAATTTTGTTTAAATTTTAATCCTCCCATGAGGTGCTGTCCTTCTGTTTTGTATGACGCAGGCTCCAATTGAAATATAAATAAATAAATAAAATCCAGGGGGACTTGCTGTGGACAGCACAATACCATTAATGACTGCTAATGAAATCAATACTATTGACTACATTAAAACGTCTCCATTGCCAATCCAATAAACTTGAAAAGGAGAAAACAAATACTAAAATGACTGGCTTTCTTTCCAAATGGTAATTACAGACAATTTTAGTTCCTACATCTAGTGATAAATTTTATTAGCTTGTATCCAAACTAAATCAAACATACTAGCTCTCCACATCTTCCACTGCTTTGAACTTAAAGAGATTTCTTCACTTTGTTTTAATTTATAAACAACTGAACTCTCATTGGCAAAAGGCTGCAAAAGTTTAGGACTTGCTCAGCAAAATCACCTGTGGGATGGGGATCCCAAATCCAGCAACAGCTGCCTCTGCAAGGCCGAAGCAATACCATTCCCTCCCCTCTCTCTCCCTGGCCAACACAGAAGAGCAGTGCTTTGATGCTGCCACAGCCTGTCCTTCCTACCCCTTCCAGCACCTCACAGTGTCGCATTCCTCCTAACCTTAGCTCTCAGCTCTGCTTAGTACCCTGACACCACTGTGGCCACAGTGGCCTGAGGTAGCACAGTACAACAGCAGTCCATGAGGCAGATCCTGCTGAAAGGACAAGCCCTACACAGTTGCCCCCTTTTCCCTGGAGGAGACAGGGCACAGCTGCTTGGGCAGCAAACACCACTTGCACAGCCAACAGCCTTCTGCTGCGACTCCGCTCTCCAGATATTGCCTCCACAGATGGAAGGGCAAAAGCTGAAGACAGCCCCTCAACCTGCTCAAGACCTAGTACGGGTCCAAGTGCTGCCCCTGCTTTCAATACTACTTAGAGAGAAATGAGGAAAATGGAAACAGGATCTGGCTCCTATGACTATTAGGTCCTGTGTTTCCTTTCCTAGCTCATATAATCGTCTTTGTTTAATGAATAGAGCATGAGACATCATTCAAAGTTTTCCATCTGCAGTGCAGAGCAAAAGTGTTTACCGTGCAGAGTATCCCACACCCAGAGGCTTTCGCTTCTGCCTCCGAGGGTCTCTCACTTGCTGACTGCCAGAGGGCTGGCCATTCACCGAAGATTTCCGATTCTTTGTTTTGTGAGGGGAGCGACCCTCTCCATTCTTCTCCTCTCCGGTGTTGCCACTCCTTCCTCCTCTAAATGGGATATCCACTAAGCCCCAGCATTGACTCAGTGCTTTTTCCCAAGCAGTGCCAGAGTTTTCACCTTCAGATGCAGCAGGAAGGCTGGGGAATCCCAGCAAATGGAGGAACAGAGCCACCGAGACCTGGGCATCCCTAGCAGCGTAGAGAACCTAGAGAAAAACATACACATCGATATACTGACAAACAGCAAACGCTCCCAGACATCAGCCTTTAAGGCTTGGTACAGTAAAGCCAGAAGCTGGATTTATTTCATTTTTAAATTCACACAGAGTTCTGTCAATTGAGTGACATTTTCATAACATCACCACACTTCCCATTTTTAGGGTCAGTCAAACTTGAAATCCTCATGAATGCCCCCCAGAACTGCAAGGGCATGAAAAAAATTCATGTCGGCCAGGCCTTAAACACCCTCCTGCCCCACCAAGCCCTCCCTAAGTAACAAAAAAACCTCCCTTTTGACAAACTGTCTAGGAATACTCAGTGTGGTTATTTATCCTGTCACTCCCTCTATTGGTCACTGATTTTGTAGATGTCTGCAGCTTGACTATAAAGAAAGTGAGCAATCAGAAATGGTCTAAAGAAGGTGAACAAGGTGTCCAGGGTCTCTCTCTAATATTTAACTGTCTGGAACAGCTTGGACAAAAGAAAATAATAAAAACCATGAGGTTTTTGGTGCACAAACACTGTTTCAAGGGATCTCACTTTACAGATCTTTCAGTACTAAAGGAAAACAAGGGTCAAGAGTCCAGGGAAAACAGCAGAAAAATTATTTTCACAGAGATATGCAGGCACAGTCTGAAATTAACTTCAGACCAAAGTCAGACATAAGGTTACAAGGCAGAACCTGAAGAAGGCTCAGATCTCCCTGTTGTAATGCCTCTTCTCTACTAAGAAGGTTGCTTTTACTCCCAAAACATAGTTGAAGCGGAAGACACACCTGATCTTGGGTCAGTTCTTCTGCCTCCCAGTTGCTGCAACGCACATGAGGAGACTTGTCAAGCGGGCAGTTCAGGACTTTTTCAGCTAAAGACTTCAGGCTAAGGCAGTTGTGAAGTAGAGCCTTCCTTTAGTTTAAAAGAGAAGTGAAACAAACATATTAAAACCAAAACTATACACCCATGCAAATTCATTGAATCATCAAGGTTGGAAACAACCTTCAAGATCATCAAGTCCAACTATCTTTTATACATTATCATGACCACTAACCATGTCCTGAAGTGCCACATCTTCATGTTTTTTGAACGCCTCCATGGATGGTGATGCCACTACCTTCCTGGGGAGCCTGTACCAATGCCTCACCACTCTCTCAGTAAACAAATTTTTCCTAATATCCAATCTAAACCTCTCCTGGCACAACGTAAGCCCATTTCCTATCCTCCTATCACTAGTTACCTGGGAGAGGAGACCAACACCCACCTCACTACAGCCTCCCTTCAGGTAGTTGTAGAGAGCGGTAAGGTCTCTTCTCAGCCTCCTCTTCTCCAGACTGAACAACTCCAGGTCCCTCTGATGCTCCTCATAATACATTTTCTCCAGACCCCTCACCTTTGCTGCCCTTCTCTGAACTTGCTCCAGCACCTCAATGCCTTTTTTATACTGCGGCACCCAAAACTGACCATGCTACTCAAGCTGCAGCCTCACCAGTGCCGAGTGCAGGGGCACTATCACTCCTCTACTCCCGCTGGACACTGTTTTTGTTACAGATAGCCATCTGTACAACCTGAACCTGCCAGCACACAATGCACACTCAAACAGCACACAGGTGCCTGTCAGCTTTACAGGTCCTCTTTCTCCTCTCTGCTAAAATGTCCTTTCTAGATGTAGTAGTTATCTACTGCACTATTATTAAAAGCAAAAATTAGAGATGGTTTATTCAGTTACTTTTCAAAAAATCCTGCAATTCAGCAGTTCCACTTACGTGCCCCTGGCATGCAGCTGTCAATGTCCATCCTCTAAAACCACCCTGAGAACTCGAGACCCATCTGCCTGGTACCATTCAGCATATGCAAATTACTTGAAAAATATTTTCTAACTCCAGTGCCTCAAACAGAGCTACCTGACTTCAGACACTCACCGCTGTCTCATGGCTAAATACCGGAGATCCACACTTCCTTTGACCAGAAGACTATAATCATGATGTAACTTGCAAGCATCTTCCCAGCATCCTACCCCAACTTTCAGCACAGCACCATCTGCCATGATGTCCAGCAGGGTCTTAGGGATGGTCTGTCCACTGGCAACAAGCCTGGGCAACCGAACAAGAATGCAGAGGCCGCTGGAAGAAGCCATCTGTAGGAGGGATACAGGATTTGCTTTTCCCTCCACAGATACCTGAAATAAAGACAAAAAGCAGAGTCCTGGTTACAGTATTATAAGCAATACTAGAGCTAGAACAAATTGTAAGAGAGGCCACTGAAGCAATGAAATACCTATCAATTTATACAGTCAAGTATTAGATGTCTCTAAAATTCTACTGCAAATTACATGATCTGTGTCACAGGATTACTGCCCCCCCCCAGCTGCTTCTTGCCACACTCCTACAAGAGAAACTTTCCCTCTTCCCCCTCATAGCTGAGCTGGTGGAAGAAATCAAACACGTTTCTTAACGCACATCAGCACAAAGCCACCCACTACATAAACGCTCCAGTCAATCGCACTGTTTAACTGTGGCTTATACTAATGACTGCGGCGTGAATACATTTCCAGCCAAAATAACAGCAAAGCCAGGCTTCATAGATGACTCCAAGCCTTGTTTTGAGAGTTCACACAGGCAAATGTACAAGCCAAAGATGCACTCTGCTTTCTGGTAGTCCCAGTGAGTTATAGCTACATACCAGTATTATCCTACTTCTTGGGTTATTTTTTTTTTATTCTTAAGAAATTGTTTCTCAAGTATGTAGCTGCATTTAAAATAGTGTAAACCCAAGCTACTTCTAATAAATCATCTTGAAAGGGACATTATACAAAACACATAACGTTATATTTAGCCATACAATCACTGTTTAGTGTAGGCAATTTATCACGGGAGCTCAGTAAATGAATGCCAGGAGCAAATTAAAAACTTACAGTCAGAACACTTAAAAGTGAGAACGATCAAAAGTAGCAGCTATTTCACTGCTGTCAGGACAGATAATCACACAGGCAGTTTCGAGAGACAGTCCTGCAGTATCCATTTAAGCAGAGGAATCACTCCACCCTCAGTGATTTCTCATTGCAGTTTGCAATCCAAAGGAGAGGCACTTCTGGATCACTCACCCACTCACAATCCATTCCAAGCACTGGCCACTTTTCCAGCTCCTTCTTCAGCAAAGGTTCAACATGATCCCACTCCTCCTGCTCTGAAACTATCACTATGTGTGCACCAGGGGTCCTCTCTAACCAGGGAAAGGTGGGAGATCTGAAGAAGGAAAGCACCTCCTTATCCTCTGCCTTAATCAGTTTCTCATCTCCCGAGTTTATAACAGCTTCCTCTCGCTGACTACCACAACACGCTTTTCCTTTCCGACGCTGAGTTGCTTTCCACAAAAACAGGCCCCCCACTGCAACACCCAGCAGGGTCGCCAAAGTAATCGTCACTGCTGTTTGCTTGGGCATGTTTTTAATCCCCCTCTTCCCCCCTCAAAATGGCATTGTAGGATTTTGTCATGGCCTGCAAAGAAAAATGAGAGAGGTGGAAATTAAAGACAACTTCTTGAAACGCGTTTAGAGGCATGAAATACACCTGCTGGTATCATAACAAAGTTCTAGCCCCAACTCACAATCCTGACAGAAGGAGGACCAAGCCCCACTTTGACAGACTGGGCATCGGGGACAGACTGCTGCAGTGGTAGATTGGGCAGTAACAGGAGAGCGAATGCTACTGTTGATCACACCACCAAAAACCTTAAATGGAATCCAGTGTTTTATACTGGGGCAACAACTTCTGCAAACGCTGATATTTCAGAAGTAGTTGGGGTGATTATCAACATCTTTTAGCTCAGTTTGGAACCAGATCAACCTAAACAAGGACAAGACGAAATTACTGCCGAATAAGCATGTCCATTCATGCATTAGTAAATAATGGGCATCGTCCATTATATTCACTTCCACATCAAGGTCAAACGGCTCTTTGAGCATTGAAAAGCCACAAGGAAGCAGCATCTATTTAGAACATCGTTTTCCCTCAGTTGAAATCAATCCTGACCCTGCATCCCCTCCTCCCCAACCCACCACCTTACTTTTAAAGGTTTGTCCTTGCACAAACGCTCTTTGGCACAAGCCAAAGCTGCGGTGGGGGTGCTACTGCGGGACTGCTGACAGCGTGCCCAGCACAGGCATCCACACCTGCCTGGACACTTGTAAAAGGACGGGTCATTCACTTGTGCTCCTTAACCTGGCCAAGGAGCCCGACAGCACCAAGGCCCACCCACACCTACGGCCTATTCCCCCTCTCCCACAGCTGCCAGTCTTCGGGAAGCGGGGGATACCGGTGCAGAGTGCAGCCCTGTGACCCCAGGTGTGCCCCGCCAGGAGCAGAATGCCTGGTCTCACGAACCGCCGCCTATTCAGCCCCAGCGAGCTGCGCAGGGCCACCGGCTGGGCCCAGGAGGCCCGGGCCGGGGGACAGCGGTGCATCGAGGGCAGGCCGGGGAATTGGGGACCGAGGCCTGGCCGCCACAGGCCCCGCCGCAGAGAGAGCAGCCTCTGGGTTGCCCCGCAGGTCTGC
>JANHFX010018702.1:0-36598 GCA_027560015.1 Chloroceryle amazona | reverse complement strand
AAATTTTATTTCACAGATGTGAAAATAAAACAAACAAGAATAAAATTTGCTGGATCTAAGGTAAAATGAAAGCTGTAAAAGATAAAAGGAAACAACAAATTCCATCTAACATACAGCAAAGTAGCATCCCAAGCAAACCATAGAAGCTTTTGAAAAACTGGAGGTTGAAAACAGCTGAAATCATACAAATTCTGTGATTTCAAAAACCTGTGAGACAGCATACTCCAAACAGTCCTCAAATTAGCCTTGCATGTTTAGCTGATATATTTAAAAGTCTTGATATACTTATATATTTATTTACTTATTTTAATTGAAAATTGCATAATCTCTTTAGCTTATTGTTTGTTTGTTTGTTTTTTACTGTAAGATTTCTGGCTCATTATTGTTTATTTTTCAAGATAGCTCCATAGATCCGCTGTTGACATTTTAGAGAATTCTATTTACCACCTTTTCGCTGTAGAGGTTGGCTAAACTATAAGGGTGATAACCAACAATATCACGGTCCTTAAAGAAGCTCTGTAACTCATATGAGAAAATAAAGATGAAAGAGATATTATTTTGTAAGGTTAGCTTACAGTTTCTGTGGACCTGCAGAGAGTTTTTACCACAGACAAAGGATTACCATTAATGTTCCACTCTGAAGCTTAAGGCTTGATCCAGTTGTGCACATAGTCCATTAATTTTTTGTTTTTCACTTTCATTCCCCATATTGAAAGATAACACACAGCAAGGCCCAATAGAAGTGCAAACTCAGGATAAAAGATAAGGAGACAGAAGTAAAATAACACATTTTGTATAGGTAAGCCATGCAGAGTCTATTAAAGATATGATCTGTTTATACTCCATATGCTTCGTACAGTTCCTTTCTCTGAATCGTGTTTGGGGCTGGGTAATTCATATATTTTAAATTAAATGTTTCTGATTTATCAAATTGCAAATGAAATGTGCTCTTGATTGTAATATTTTTAATGAACTTTGAAAGTATGAAGTAACATGCATTTTACCTTTTGAATTAAACTATTTTCATTATGTATCAACCAGAATAAATATAAAAGTGACCAAACAATTTAAGCATGGACGTGATTGGCTTTGCAAACAGACAGCTAGATAATAATGATTCTCTAAGAAATTATACTTGAGATTTTTTTCAATTATTTTTTTTTGGCAACCTATTATGTTAGAAAATAAACCTGATTAGTGAATCATATTACATGTGACACTTACAATAGCTAATAAAAAAACCAGATAGTAGAGGTTTAATGAAAATAGTTTGAGTGTCCTGTTAATAAGGTCAGAAAGCCTAATTTTGATAAGAAGAAAATCAATAAATTACCATTTTTCAAAAAAAAAAAAAAAGTTCAATATAGCATTATAAGGTTATTTAGTCCTATACTTTATCTCAATTCTTTGAACATAAGGTTATCCTCAGAAAGATGTAAACTTGAGCTAAGGTAGCACTTTTCCAGTACTAGTATTTCCCATTAGGGAAAGGAACTCTTAAATCCTTCTGAAATTAATTACATGAAAGTAAAACTTATCTGTTGAATGAGGTAAGGGCACTCTGGGGGAAAAAAATAAAGTGATCATGTGAACACTGCTTCCTATGGACTTCTGGTCTAAAAAAATTTTTACTTTGATAGAATTGTCATTGCTTACAGTGTGTTTTATTTTGTCCTGGTTTTTAATTTGATTTCAATTTAAGATGGACAGAAGTCATTTTTTCAGTGAACTAGAAAGTTGTTGGATACTGTGCTGTGTGAAATTTAAGATTATGACATTTCTGATGCTATTAACAGTGGTTAAGCTGTTAAGCATCCACCAGGTTACCTCAGAACTACAGAACTACTGTGAGAGTGACCATGCCTGGGGAAGATATATCAGGTGTAGCCACTCTAGGGTTAGGTACACTGCAGAATCCAACTAGAGACAGATCTGTGGTGGACATTTACTGCAGAGAAAGCAAAGCTGTAGCTTCATGGATTTTTGACTGAGGGACAGATCTATGAACAAATTGTGTAAAGCCCAGAACTCATGATTCATGGTATCTGTGCCCTCAGGGAGGTTCAGCAGAAAGTTGAAGAGTATCTATTCAAAAACATTCAAAGGCATATTTGGTGGAAAAGCATTCTTCCATGACAGCTTTGCTTTGTCTAAAGCAGATGCATTTCTGAGCTCTGTTTTACCTTGCAAGATGTTGATTTTGCAGCCTGTATACTTTGGGTTTTTTTTATATTGTTTTAGATACAGGATGATTTCTTCCTGGACAATACTTATGGAAAATGGAATTTCATATGCTTCCCTATGAATCAAATAGGTGGAAGACATACATGCACCAAAATAATTTTCCTGGGTTTCACAGAAGTCAACACTCTATTACAGTGTAAAGCTACATATGTGCACAAAGAGAACAAAATTCCGTAACTAGTTCTAAAAAGGACATTTCTTAACCTAACTGCCTAGATGAAAACTCCCACAATCCCATTTAAACATTGAGAATTTATGAAATGAGTAAGAGAGCACCAAAATTAAGAGAAAATAAGAGCAAGAGTTATAATCAGCCACAGTCGTTTCTTTCTGACATATTTAAAAGCAATGTTAAGGATTTTTTTTTTATAATAAGTGTAATATTGAACTAATGAAAATTCTGCCTCCTACCCACCTGCCTACCTGCCTACCTACCTGCCTAAAAGGCAATGTGCTATGCATATTACAGACAGGTAACTATAGGTAGCTTTCTCTCAATGATACAAAATATTTGTCTCACCCATTTAACTAGGAAAGCCACTTCTGAGAAAGACAAACCATTTTTAGACACATATAGTTTAACATCCAGATTTGACACTGTTGACCTTAACTTTAAACATAAAAGTTACATTTAGATAAGGTTCTGATATAAGAATACAGTTGGTGCTGTTATTTTTTTTTTTTACATTTCAATACAGTTAACTGATTTTTTTAAGATGCACAATGAAGACCCATACAGTAGTATCTCGGCTAAATCTAAACAAGATAGATTGGTGCTAGAAGCAGAAAATCTGCATTAGAGCAATTTCCTCTTTGTGCTAATTTATCTGGCTTCAGCATTTCACAATTGCGTAAACACACAATAGTACAGGAGTAAGAATTGTTTAAACCACCTGTGATTAGGTTGCAGTTTACTACCATTAAGAATGTAATTGAATGTGGAGTTAGGTGCTTTGGGAACTGGTTTTGTCCATTATTTTTTATTCAGTCCTATGTATTTGCAAAGAATTTAAAGTTCTTTTTTCTTGAACATATGACAAAGCAAACAATAAGAAGTTCCTTTCCTGAGAGTTTCAGGAACTTTTTCAATCAACACATACCCAAAACATTTACTCTCACACAACAGTGCTCAGAAAAGAATTAAAGGAAACACTCATTTTAAAGGAATGATAGGGTCAAGCCTCTGGCTAGATTATTGAAGAGAACAATCTTCAGGAGTATCAAAAGACACACAAAACCAGTATGTTCCCTAAGATTTTTTTAAAATATTGATTTCCTCCTACTATCCTATTCTGAAAAGGGTGGCAGTTATCTCCTCTGAACACAAACTACAGAAAAAGTACCTTGTAAAAGGCGAAACATCACAGCTGAATTTACTGACACAAGTCAGACCTTTGCCTTTCTCAATGAGAGAATTAGATCTATGAAAAAACCTTGCAAGGAGAGAATGTAAAGAATTACCTTTGCTTTCGTATCATAAATACTACTGTTCTGTGTTCTGGCAGTGCAATTACAATATTGGATCATTACCTCATTTAGTCAATATTTTAACAAAATGAGCAGTTTATATTGTTCCCCACTATATTCTAAAATGCACACATGGGAAGAATTAATCAATTTCTATGATAAAGACACAATAGATATTATATAAATATGTTTATTTCTTCTTACAATATTATATGATTTCTTCATTTAGCTTATTGAATAATATATGAATAAATGGCACTAATGCTAAGATCAATGGTTTGTAGCTCCTTGAGTCCTTGATGTGTTATGAGAAAGCTAAAGATAGAAAACCACACATTGACAGGATTTATTCTTGGCACTATCTCATTATGTAATCTTGGCTAAGTACTTGGTTTAGAATGAAAATAGAAAAAGATCCTGCACCTTTTAAAAAAGTTGTTCAATTCTGACTTGTGGAGCCACTCATCTTCTCCTTAGTTAAGCTAATTGGAATACAAGAGAAAAACAAACAAACAAACACCAAACAAAATAAAATGAAACAAAAACCAACCAACCAACAACAACAAAAACAACTAAAAACTTGTAACAATATAAAATTTTAAAAAGTGCTAGTTATGCTTGGCTAAAATAAAATAAGTAAACAAAATATTGCATAACTTTTGCACATTTTGAGTATTACTTTTTCCGTGTCGAATCATACAAGGCTAATTTATCTCTGTACTCTACACTGGCCTTTCCCAGCAAAATGGAGGAGGAGCTACTGTCAGGAAACTTGCTTCCTTGCTTGTCTTTTTAGGTATGGCCAGGGATATAGTTACGAGTAGCCTAAATATTGTCCATAGATCAGCAGCTCATACACCACCCTGAGGCCCTGTGGTGGTAAGTAGAGGGGACAGAAATTTTAGCCACTTTTCCTCTTTGATTCCATTGTAGAAGGTCTTCAAGGGCACAATGATGCAGGACTAGGAAACTGATCTAAGCAGAGAATATCTATGAAACTGAATTCCACTTTCTTATCAATTAAAATATTCTGAAGGAACAGTGTGCTTTCAAGAGTAATTACACAAAATACATGGCATGAAGTGTAAAATGTGATTAGTTTCAAGAATGTATGTTGAAGCAGTTCAAGGATCCTGCTTAAGGAATTCATAGAGTCTTTGTGACAATAAAGCTAATTACAAAGCTGAAGATCAGGTGTGTAATTCAGCTGAAAATACAGTTTCATGTTCTTAAGTCTCTGCTTACACCCTGAAACGCTGCCACTCAAATAGGTGGGTAAAATAACAGCTAACAATCAAAAAAATTTACATCTGGAATTTTAGCTTTGTTCCTACACAAGTGGATAAAACACTATACCAATGTTGTGTCAAAAAAAGTACCCCTTGTATTTCCCTCATTCTTGCATTTACCTATCCTCTTGTATTTGTATCCCACCATCTTCCTTAGTATTTGCTTCTGTGTAAGCTTTCCTATTTTCCTGCCAGCTGAATAAGTACCTTATTTTGCACAAACTAAACTGTATATTCTGATGTGTAATTTAATTCTGAGTGTGTAATTTACATGAGAAACATGCCAACTTTTATGAAAAAAAAAAAAAGGAAACAAAGAGTTGCAAAAATAAATGATTTTTTTTTCACTTGTTACTTAACTGTGGCGGGCTACTGTAGCATTAAAAGAAGCAAGATATATCATATGTTTGTCCATATATCTTAACAATATAATAAATTACCTGAGTGCAGTTTTATTTAAAGTAAACCCTGATATATATACTCATACACAAATATAGTTTTGGATACCTGTAACAGTTTTTACCTCAAAGGTCAGAACATTCATTCATCAGAGTCTGTAACAATGCTGTAAAAGCAGCTACCTCTACTGTATACTGTTTGCAAAAGATACCTGCTTTTCTATGCTGTTATCATGGGTGTTCCTTCAAAGAAATTAAACAGACTCTTACTACCTTACCACTAAGTGCTCCTTGTATTCATACTCTTATATTCACCTGTTAAATCTATCACAGTATATGCCTTCTCTCCTGACTTTTGCCTCCTTACTGCAGAGGAGACTGAGAAGGGGAGCATGAGAAATTACTGTGCTTGGTTTAGGAACAGCACCTTTGAAGACCATGTGTTTAAACAGAACATAATTGACCAAAAGATGAATACTAAGACAAACCATTTCTTTCAAACTAATTTGGTGATGAGAAGTTTTAATAAGGTGGTGAGAATGTTCAGAATTCACCTGCCAGAAATATGAGATACACTGATTTGGTTTTGGAGTACAGACCCTTTCCCTCCTGTGGCTGAAAATAAAAGTGTGTATTAAGAAATATGACTGCCCACTTTCCAACTTGTTTTTTCTAACTATGGGACTAGTCAAGGAGGAAGAGAAGTAGTTGGCTAGGCAAAGGACAAATGAACGAAAAAGCACCAGGGGGTAATTCTGGATGCCCTGAAAATTGTTACCTAGACTGAGTACCGATGAACATGTACCGGGGAACGGCTGACCTGTATGTTTCTTGTGCCAAAAATAACATTAAAAAAAAGATCTTTTTTAAGATGAAAATATTGTTGTATGCATGTCCAATTTCAGACTTCCACAAAAGAGTGAACTCTGTGCCACAGCTCAGCTGTGGGAGTTGGGAGCAACTTTGACCTGGAGGCCTACAGAAAATCTGGCTTGTCATTACTTTGCTTGTTTCACAAGATCATCACAAGAATAATGTGAAGATGTTCATTTGTCTTTCATCACTCAAAGATGTTATGCATGTACATATCTAAGCACATTTCATGGTATTTTTGTTTTGGTTTGATTTTGTATGTAACTTAGTGCATTTCAGTTCTTTTGGTTACATATGACTGTCCTCAATATAAGGTGCTATTTTAACACTTAAAAATTGAGAGATACAGCAGAGCTCTCATTTGACAAGAAAAATAATTAGATTAGCCTTGTTCACTCAAATCTCTTTTACTTATTTTTACAGAGTTAAGCATGATGAAGTTACAACTTGTCAGGCAGGTCCTATCTTGCTAAGGTTTTACACCAGCAATGAGTCCACAGACTCAATTTATTCACCAGATTTTCAAATATTACTGCACAAAAAAAAAAAATATCACTGGTTTTGGGGCATTACATTTAAAGTTTGGGTCCTGATGTACTCTTGCTCCACTGACTTTCATGAGGACTTTTCCAGCAAAAATAGGGAACTGGAATATTTAAAGCTGAAAGTAGAGAGAGAGAAAGAATGTGAATTAGTGTGAGAAACAAATTCTGTTTCCAAAGGTGTCAAAAAAAAGATGCAAATATATTTATTTCTAAAGACAGCAGGAAAGAATTCACGATGAAAATTTTACTGCCTGCCTTATTTAAATATAGCAAAGATGTGAGTACCAGAACCTTTCAGGAACAGGTGTCCTCTCCTTAGCAGAGGTGCTATTTTCCACTTACCATTACAGGAATGGACAGAGCTGGAGAGCACATACTGCCTGATGTAAAGCACAGCACTTGTTGCAACATATCCAAAAGAGGATTGCAACATGGGGGCTGGGTGGTGCTCAGGTGGCTTACAGCCCAGTCCCTGTGTCCTCTTTGCATAAGAGAGCAGCAGTCTGCTACTTATGCTGGCTGAGAGTAAGAATGCTCACCTTTGGGTGATAACAGAGGACATCACTTTCAGTTCAATGTTGGTTTTTTTTCCAGAGCTATATGTGTTAAGACTGAATATTCATCCAGTCGGAAGTCTGGAGGGAGTTACATTTGCCCTCTGCTTGCCATGCTTTTTACCAAAAAACCCACATATCGTGCACAAGCCAATAAAGGAAAGAAATGTATGTGTACTGTTCTTGTCTGAGTAGTCTGGGCAAAACAAGGGTTTTGAGACAAAAAATTCCATGGCTACTGTTTTCTTTAATGGAATTATTATTTTTGTTTGTGTGTATGTGATTTTTTTATGCCATAATTGTGGAAGCTCTGTAATACCTGAGACAACCAAATTTCTGATCCTAATTATTTTCCTTTGCCAAGCAGGCAGACAACGCTAATTCTTCCTTATGAGCTAATGGACAGATGCCAGAGAAAGTTATGTTGACAATGTATCACTTGCCAGCCAACACATATTCTAAAATTTTTCCTAGAGGGAAAACAATCCATAGTCTGGATAATAATTTTGCTTGAAATGCAAGCCAAATCCTAGATTTATGGAGGGAACAGCATGAAACACATTGTGTTTGAAATAACTGATTGATTTTTAGACCAACAGATGAATCAAATTAATTAAACTTAATAAGTAAAATTAAACATTATTTACATATAAACATTAATTAAGGTTAATACTCTTGCTCTACACTTCATGATAATGTCTTGAAGTATATTTTTGGAGTGCTTTTCGAGATCTGCATTCTACTTTTCTGAAAACAAATTTCAGATAGTCCAATTCTATGAATGTAAGTTTTTTACATATTCTGATACCTAACGGATCATTTTAATCCAAAATAGCACAAATATTGCAATGAAGGGGGAATACAATTTTCAATGACCAGTTGAGTCACCAGTAGACAATTCTTAAACTTGGTTAACATATCTGAAAAAGTACTGCCGCAAGGACTGGTCACTTGAGCAGTATTAAAATAATGGGATGTGTTGTTACCTCCTGAGGCGCCGCTGCTGTGGGGAGGATGCTGGAACCTCCATGCAGGACCATGGCTGGGGGCAAGGGCTCGACCAAAACGGTGGGTGCTCACCTTGGGAGTAAAACTGCTGCCTCTTCTGAGAGAGCCCTGGTGGTACCTGGTGGACTTACCCAGGCAGAACTGGTAACAGAGGAGACCTCAATCCAGAAAGCAGCAGTAGGTCATGGAGCACAGCAGAGGTGCCTGAGGGCTGGAGGAAGAGTGTTCAAAAAGGGAAGAAGAATGTCCTCTTAGTCTCACCTCTGTCCCTGGAAAGGTGATGGAACCAATCGTTATAGGTGTCATGTCCAAACATGTGGAAGAAAAGAAAGTTATTAGTAGAGGTCAACATGGATTCACCAAGGGGAAATCATGCTTGATTATCTGATATTCAGTCAGATAGCCTTATCAATCTGATAGCCTTCTATGATGTCATAACTGGCTGGTTAGATGAGAGGAGAACAGTCAATGTCATCTACATTCAAATTCAGCAAGGCTTTACATACTGTATCCTGTAACATCCCCATCAGGAAACTCACGAAGTGTGGGTTAGGTGAGTGGACAGTGAGTTGCAGTGAGAGCTGGTTGAGTGACAGAGCTCAGAGGGTCATGATCAATGGTGCAGGGTTGAGCTGGAGGCCTGTAGCCAGCAGTGTTCCTCAGGGGCAAGTACTGGGTCTGGTCTTATTTAACATATTCATCAGTGGCCTAGGGGAGAGGACAGAGTGGATCCTCAGTAAGTTTGCTGATGATACAAAAGTGAGAGGAGTGACTGACACACCAGAGATCTGTGCTGCCATCCATCATGACCTGGACATGCTGAAAACTGTTCTGCTCTGTTGGGCAGAGCTGAACTTAACAATGTTCAACAAGGGCACATGGAGGGTCCTGCATTTGGGGAGAAACAAGCCCATGTATTAATATAGGTTAGTGATGGACCTGCTGGAAAGCAGCCCTAAGAAGAAAGATCTTGGAATCCTGGTAGACAATAAGTTAACCATGAACCAGCTATGTGTCCTTGTGGCCAAGAAGGCCAGTTGTATCCTGGGGTGCATTGAGAAGAGTGTGGCCAGTAAGTCAAGGGAGGTCATCACACCCCCCTGTACTACACTGGTGAGGCCACATCTGGAATACTGTGTCCAGTTCTGGGCTCCCCAGTTCAAGAGAGACAGGGAGCTACTGGAAAGAGTCCAGTGGAGGGCAATGAAGAGGATTAGGGGACTGGACTATCTCTCTTATGAGGAAAGGCTGAGAGAGCTGGGACTATCTAACCTGGAGAATGGAAGACTGAGAGGAGACCTTATCAGTGTCTGTAAATATCTAAAGGGTGGGTTGAAGGAGGATGGAGCTGAACTCTTTTCAGTGGTGCCCAGTGAGGAGACAAGGAGCAACGGGCACAAACTGGAACACAGGAGATTCCATCTAAATATGAGGCAAAACCTCTTTACTGTGAAGGTGACGAAGCACTGGAACAGGCTGCCCAGGGAGGTTGTGGAGTCTCCTTCCTTGGAGATGTTTAAAACCTGCCTAGATACAATCCTCTGTAATGTGCTCTAGGCAAGCCTGCTGTGGTGTAGGAGAGATTGGACTAGATGATCTCTAGAGGTGCTTTTCAACTCCAACATTTCTGTGATTCATAGCAGGTACACAAATCATACCCTCCACAATGTTGTGGGTCCCAATGCAGGAACAGCCTTTATCTACTTGCAGGGAAAATGTATGCATGTCCAGGGGCAGGTGTTTCTATATCATGTAAGGAGATTGCAGCCAAATACCTCTTCACAGCTGATTCTCTTCCTTTTACACAGGTATAGAGACCTACTTGCAGGGAAAATGTATGCATGTCCAGGGGCAGGTGTTTCTATATCATGTAAGGAGATTGCAGCCAAATACCTCTTCACAGCTGATTCTCTTCCTTTTACACAGGTATAGAGACCTCTCTTTGATGTTAGTTGTTTAGCCTGAAGATAAAAAAATGACATGGAATCTGCAAAGTGAAAATAATTTTTCCAAGACTGCAGACTCAAAATGAGCCCCAAGTAAGACCTATGTACTATGTACTGTGTAACTCTTGTCTGGGTAAGTGGGGCTTAAGTGGCATATATATAATGTTTGATTTTCTGGCATAGGGATGAATTCTAACTGCAACTTTGTAAAGCAAGTTACAAGGAAGTATGAAATTATCCTCTGTTCTTCAGTGTATTTCCTTACCTGGTTCAAGAATTACCTCATGCTCCAAGTATAATTAGAAATTCAGAAAAGGAAAGAAAAGGAAAAACCAGTCTAAGTCATGGAAGGAAAGAGCTTTATGAAGAAGGTGTGTGGTTTAGAAAACTATTTCAGCTGTTATTTTAGTGTTTATTACACAATCTTGGGATGCTATTGTTTGATTTTTATTTTTTTTTTTTTTATTTTTTTGCATTGTAGTGTTGGGCTTAATTGGAACATGACTTGTGCACCAATTAAGTAGTCACAGTATTATTTTTTTAGCTTTTTAAACTCCAATTCTCAGGATTTTTCATTTGCAGCTCATAGCAATTCACTTTGTAAGCTGTAAAATAGGTGTACTTTGTATGATTACACTTTTTTGAAAGCTTTTCAATCACTGTTCCTATTAATGCTGCTCATTTCTGCACACTGTTCAGTAAACTGCAATCTCTTTTTTAAATCCATTTGTTTCTTACAATGTCCAAGCACATATGAGTAAGTCTTCTTTTGAACTACTATAATCAAGCTGTGTCACTTGACCCTATATGAATACATCAAAGACTGTATATAGTTTATTTATAACTGAAACTATAGATACTAATGTACAATGACACAATAGATTCTACATTTTTCTGTTTTCCACCAACATCAATCGTTAACAAGCCAAACTCACAGGTTTGTAATGTCAATTTACAAAAGAGTTTGTGATGGTTATAAAACTAGTGGTGAAATGGACAAACCAGTATCTGGCACTAGACAAAACATTAGGTTTCTTTTTGTTATCTTATTTGCTCTTAAAGATCATTGTCTCTCGGTGAAGACAGTTTTCTTTTTAATTATGAAGCTGCTACAATCAAGATTAAATTCTTAATTTGGTCCTCATAAATTCAATTAAGTTGCAGAAACAGCAAAAACAGACTTTTCAGTTTAGAAATTAAAAATATCATCTTTCTTGCATAGTGAACCTTCGCAAAACACAGTGCAACAATAACACTTGTTTTGGCATTCATAAGCTTAAAATCACATGATTGTAAACATTGGTTATGATAATCAAGAGGAAAACAATTCCCACAGCAACTGAATATATGAATATTATCAAGTGATGTGCAGTGTCAGAATGGGATGTTAAAATACTTTCTACTGCATTTCAGTTTCTTATTTGCTATGTGGATTTCAGAAACGTAAAACTTAAAACCCTTGTTCCAACATATGCATCTAGCTTTCAGTTCTGCAAGAAGTTCTCTGATTCTGTGTTCTTCTCTCCATGCATTTGTGGACATTAATTTTTAAAGGACAACTGTAACTGAAAATGTTATGTTCTGGCAACACATTTCAGAAAAAAGACAGAGCAGTTCATCAGACTGGTGCACTGTTCAAAGTTTAAATAAGTATTCCCTTATCAGCTAAAATGTAAGAATATGTAGAATGAAGCACAATGACTGATGCAGCATTTAGCATGCAAATATTTAATCCAAAGAAATGTAAACCCCTCTGTCCAGGTCATTTGTTACACTTTCATGTAATAAAAATCCTTTTTACGTAATCAACAGGGAATACAACTGTGCTTCATCTTTGTTTCTCGTAAGACAAAAATCTCCATGAGGTTCAGTACCTTGTTAGGTTAGAGTGAATATTTACTGTTGATTTTGCATACTGCCTGTCACTACAGAATCTTCTGTATATGGCAGAATTGTAGCATTTGCAGCAGGCTGCTCAGTCATTTTAGGGAATATCTTTCTGCAGAATAACATGAAGAGCACTGAAATATAGAAACGGGAAGTCAGATACATCAACAGAGAAGTACTACAAAAGGCCAAGGTGGTAAAAGCATTGTTAATAGTGTGTTGAGTAATTCCACTCACAGGTAACTGAAAAGGCAAATTATGTTTTCACTTTCTGTTTATGTGAAGGAAAGAAAAAGAGATGGGGACACATATGTCCTCACTGATAATTATACAAGATTGTGCTCAAATATTGGTTATGCTTATCTGTTTCAAAAATTACACGCCTCTTGCTTTGAGAGTATGACTGCTTTCATACCTTGGCAACATCTAGTTCACATCAGTAAAAGAACCAGAATCCATACATGGGATCTTCTGGATAGAATGCTGAACTGGGAATAATGGGACCTGCTTTGGACTCGGGTTCCCGGGCTAAGTTTTTGGGTGACTTTGGACATGTGTTGTATTCCTTGTCTATGGAACTGTCAGGGGATTTTTTTTTTCTTTTTAAATTTTTGTCTCCTATTTCTCAAACTCATTTTGTCTAATTTGAACATATAATCTGTCTGAGGTAGTGACTCTCAGGATGGATGAGGCAAATAGTGAGATTCCTGCGCATCCAGTGGGATATCTAGGCACTATATAACACAAAATAATTAACTTCATAGTGGTCTACTAACTCTGTAGAAAGTAATAAAATTGTTACTTTACTTTCAAAGACGAGCACACAGAACACTTCTTGCGAAGAAAAAAAAAAAACCAAAAACCAACCCACTGAAATAAAGCAGATACTGTCAGTGAATGTTCACACAAGGGCGTTTTAATGTTTGTCAGTAACTTTCCTCCATCTGCCCAATGGCTGAAGCAAGCTTTGTCATTGTAGATGTGTAATGAAGCTTAATCGACTAAAATATTTTAGACAGCTTCAGTTGGGGAGTGATGGATATAATAGACAAGTAGTACTATCGTATATGATTCCAGGGTAGAACAAATAGTGAACTACAGCACTCTCTTTAAATATTAAGTTGTGATTTTGCTGCATACAGATTTCTAAGAAGACATTCTAACTCTACAGCTTATGGAAGAATTTCCCTCCAACTAAATATGCCTGGCAATCAGCATGATAAAGCATTCAATTTGCATCACGTTTATCTTTTCTGCTTCCTATTTTTGCTTTTTCTACAAGTAGAAGCATTTTGTTGCGTGGCACTTTGTTTTGCTTTGCAACATCACAGCTGTAACAGCCAAATATATGTAGAAACAATGAAACCTCTTTTTCAAAGAATAAAGGAAACATCAGGAGAGATCTATAGTTCTGCACTAATGAACCAATTTGATGCATGTTTATTCATCATACTAACAGCTCACATGGGATTGCTAGAAACACTAGCAGTGAGAAGAAAATTGAGACTGATACTTTATTTTACTTCGTGCAATTGCTGGTTTTATGTTTTAGTATCTAATAGATACTTAAATCTAATAATTTTACCCTATATCAATAAAAATGAAATGAGCAGAAAACCAAAGATACTAGCATGGAGAATGATGATATGAAGGAGAGAGGAGAGGGGGAGAGGGAAAGGAATAGAGGAGAGGAGAAATTCATAGAATTGTGTACTGCAAAAAAATATTCAAATGATATTGCTTTGTTATGGCAGAAGTCTGAAATTACATTGAGATAGCCTCATTTTCAGTTATTTTAGTCTTTTTCTAATGGTAAAAGAAAGAATTTCCATATTCATGGCAAAGGAGAGTCTGTGGGGATACTTGTCCAGTGCCCCATCTGCTACTAGCTGTAGACTCTGGAAAGTGCAGTGAATGTCAAACATGTCCAAAAGATCCTGTAATGTGGCCCTGTATCCTATAGCATGGGTGGCTTTAAAGTCCTAAAGGTGGTTCAGTTGGAATGAAAGCCTTAAACTGACTTTGTTAACACATGGGCATTTCTTATTCATTTCAGACTCTTTCATGCTTCCAGAGCATTGCAAATTATCTCATGTTATTTGGGACTCCCAAGTATTCTTCCCATTATACTATCATTATTCAAGATTGATCATCATCAGCCGAAGCATGTTATTTCTGGAAACATTAATCCTCAATTCAGTTCCATGAGGGCACGTTACCTGAACGCGTTCAACTCAGTTCAGGTCTCAAGTATGGATTTTCTACCAACATTCCTCTCTATTCCTCCTCAAAACAGTCTTTCAATCAGCTTCCAGTCCAGACTCCTGCAAGAGACTCTCCATAAGCACATGAAGTACAGTCTTGTAGATAAATCCAAATTTTCCCGATGCTACACACAGTGGACTAAGTACCTGAAAGAGACATAGAGAAGGGAAAATATCCGCAAGTGACACCGTGACTAAAAGGAGGATGAAATCAATAAGGTACCATCCCTTTCAAAAGACGTTCCCTGAATTCTGTTGCATATTGCTGATGGATATAATTTTCATTTCAATACAGCCAAGAAAACTTGTAACTCCTAAAACAAAGTTTTTTGAAGTTATCATGTAATACCTCTGGATTAGAGTGTTCAGAAGGATTGGAGGGCTCTCCTTTCTGTTTCACTAGTATTACAAAGAAACATGTGGCATAGCTCAGTTTCCCTTATCCCCACCAATGCAGAGTGCAACAAACCCTTCTACTCTATTCTTCAACCTCAGTAAATAAATAAGCAAAATCTATTCCACTGAGAGCATGCCAGAAACAAAGGAAAATCTTGCTCAGTTATATTAACTAAGGTCCAACTAATAGGTCAAACCCATTTTTATGGGTTAAAATTACAAGTAGCCTTATTATTCAATATATTATTAAGGAACTTTCCTAAGAGACAGAATGGGAACATATAACAAATCCTACTTTGTACACATTTTGAAAGATGCGTTACAGTCTGACTTCCTTTGGTAACATTCTGAAAAATGCCACCCCAAAACATTTTTTTCTGGCTTAACCTTGGATGCACAGTGAAGAGGTTTATGTACAAAATGTACTACAAATTATGAATGTGCCGAACCACAGACTGGCCTCTTCTAGATTCTGGGTGTTTTGAAATGATGATCCTCGCATACAAGACAGAGAAGAGAAATGGAAGCAATACAGAAAAATGTCAAAAAAGTAGTTTTGAGTGCTGTATTTTCTCTTGTGGTTTGGGTACTAACCACCTTTGAAGGGCTCCATGGGAGAAACAGATTAGTGATCACAGAGTAGCTTAAATGAGACAACCCTTGCAGCAAGTTGTATAAAGTATGTGCTTCACTGTCAGACAAGACAGCATAAAATTTTCTCTTATTCTGATAAAAGATCTTTCCAATGGGAAGCACAATTTTAGAAATGGATCATGGAGACCATCACATTTAAAGACATTTCTCTGGCTTTGTCTCCTTTGAGATACACTGACAGACAAAATTGAAAGTGTAGCTATCCCTCTGAGTTTTGGAAGGTTATTTTTCAGGTTGATTTTAGGTTCTGTGAAACATCGATAACAGCCTGCCAGAGCTGATGTGTTTGCATTGATTTTTCAGAGGTAGGGAACATACATATCTTATGAACTGAATAGGTCTTAAAATAAAATCATGGTGGATTTTGGTAAAAATCAGTTTATTACAAACAGAGCTAAAAAGTCACACAACAGTGGGTTTCCAAAAGCTTTATCTGCTTAGAAAGTCTTTGCACTTCTAGCTAACTTATGAATTTCGATGTTTAATTAAAAATTAAAAAAAAAAAAAAAAAAAGAAGTAAAAAAGAATGTCTGAATGTCCTTCGGTTTGCCAGATATCTTGTCTTTACTTTGATAAAGAAGTCAATGTCCTGAGTCTGGAGTGAGGAAGGGAACAGGGAAAGTGAGTATGAAATAAAGAGCTAAATATTTTTCATTTGTGCTAAAAAAACCCAAAACATGAAACTACAAATGAAACTTCATATGCAATTATATATTATAACATTGTCAAGAGGATCTACAGCTAAACATTTACGACCCTTTCTAAAAATGATATTTATCAGAAATGCCACATCTGATATTTGGCCTTGCAATGCACAGCCACAGAGATATTTTGTAAATCATTACCTCAAATGTGAAACTGGATACATGTCAAATTCCAAATACATGTGAAAAAGGTTCTGTACTAACCTAACTGGAACTGAACATACATAAGCAAATAAGAGTGAAATTTGAAGGCACATTTATACCTTTTAATCAGTCTAGTCTGCTTTCCACTTGACACTGTATCTTCAGCAATCCCAGAAGCTCATTTCTGCTATGCAGGCTTTTTCAGGGCTCTAAGTGGTGTGAAACATTACTTGGACTCCACTGAGAATCCTTTATGATTGTACATTCCCTCCAAGACTCCCGATACCATGTTGGGGCTACTCAGTGGGATGTTAGAAAGTAGATAAGTATTTTTTTTTTCCCATGCTGCTTGTACTGCAGAAGGGCAGACAGAGTTTTAAAGCTTCATTTTGCCTCTCTGGTTATAGCACTAACATAAGCAGCATTAATGTTTCATCTAGAAATATTTATTAGAAGCTTTCTACACATATGTAGAACTCCAGTCTTTAATGTTGAACGTTAGTGCAAAGATTGAAGTTGGTGGAGTGAAGAGGGAAAGGACAGATACTCTTCAAGCAGGTTTGCCATACTGGCATTACTTGCTGGGCATACCACAGTATAAATTTTAAGCAGGGTCCTACACGGACATGTCAAGATGAAGTGTTCAAAAGGATCCTTTACAGTTTTGCAAATCCATAGGCAAATCAGAGTCTTAAAAAAAATATCAAGCTACTTGAAAGTGTCATGGATCAGATGTACATTAAGCCTTTCCTTTACATGTGATTGTAATGGTAGCCTTGAGACAATATTGTTTTAATAGGATGCAAGTATAAAGAGTCTCTTGATGACACCATGCTATGTTTACAAATTCCTTTTTCAATCTTTTTTTTTTTTTTCCAGTTTCTCTGGTCTCCTGATCATTGACATTTTTCTATGAACTCCTTTCAAAATGTGGTCTTCATATTTTAATAATGCATTCCAGTTTTCTTGTGGGGTGATAGAAAAAAACAGCCTTCTGCAGAAAACTTCAAAACTGTACTTCAGTTTTGTAAGGCATTTAGAAAACTCTTGCAACAGCATTAAGTCAGTTTTGGTGTTAACAATCTCTGTAGATTGTGGCTAGGAACAGACATCTTTTTAGCATTGTGCTCATGTGTCATGTCTGTCATTTTTGCTGGAAATATCTGCACTCTTGACTGTTTCGGTGACAACAGCTCAGTGCCTTGTTATACAGAAAGCTGAGGTATAGGTTGAAATTTCCATCAGTACACCATATCTTCAAAAGATGATACATCTTAACAGCTTTGTCACATTCCTTTAAAGCACCTTTCTTTCTCTCAAACAAACCTTTGCCTAATTTAAGACTGTCTTTTAGAGTATATATAAAAAAAAACCAAACACATCTTTCACAGGTATTTCCTTTACTTTTCTCTTTAAATGTAGGAAGGGTTTTAACAAATTTTCTTGACAGTTTAGTTTGGCTTTTAGAAAATTCCTATATTAAGATCATGTGCTTCTAAATTAGCCATTCATTTATCCTATGTTTAAAAGTTCTCTTGCTACTGAATCACAGAATTGTTCCAATTGGAAGAGACCTTCAAAATCATTCAGTCCAACCATTAACCCAACATTGCCAGGTCACCAGTAAACCATGTTCCTAAGCACCACATCTGCATGTCTTTTAAATACCTCCAGGGATGGTGACTCCCCTGGGGCAACTTGAAGCCATTTACTCTTTCCTATTTCGTTACATGGGAGAATAGACCAACACCCACCTCATTGCAACCTCCTTTCAGGTAGTTTTAGAGAGAGAGAAAGTCTGCTTTCAGCTGTCTTTTCTCCAAGCTAAACAACCCCAGCTGGTACTCAGAAGATGTATTCTCTGGACCCTTCACCAACTTCATTGCCTTTTTTTGGGCATACTCCAGCACCTCAATGTCCTTCTTACAGAGAGAGGCCCCAAGCTGAACACAGTATTTGAGGTGTTGCCCCACCAGTGCTGAATACAGGGGCACAATCACTTCCCTAGTCCTACTGTACACACTATTTCTGATACAAGCCAGGATGCTGTTGGCCTTCTTGGCCACCTGAGTACACTGTTGGCTCATGTTCAGCCAGCTGTCCACCAGCACCCCCAGATCATTTTCTGCCAGGCAACTTTTCAGCCACATTTGCCCAAGCCTGCATCACTGCATGGGGATGCTGTGACACAAACACAGGACCCAGTACTTGGCCTTGTTGAACCTTATACCACTGGCCTCAACCCATCAGTCCAGAATGTCCAGTTCCCTCTGAAGAGCCTTCCTACCCTCAAGCATATGTGCCCTCCTGCACAGTTTTGTGCTGTCCACAAACGTACTGAGGGTGCTCGATTCCCTCATCCAGATCGTTGATAGACATTGAACAAGAAACGGACCAAATACTGAGCCCTGGGGAACACCACTTGTCACTGTCTGCCAACTGGATTTAACTCCATTCCCCACCACTATCTGGGACCAGCCATCCAGTGATCTACTAACAGTTAGTGGTCCATATAATTTTCCAGCTTCTTCAGATTCTTAATTATTTTGGGATATGTCAGATGCTCTCTACTGGTTTTCAGTCATAGAATCATAGAATTGTCAGGGTTGGAAAGGACCTTAAAGATCATCTAGTTCCAACTGCCCTGCCAATGGCAGGGACACCTTCCACTAGATCAGCATGCTCAGAGCCCCATCCAGCCTGGTCTCAAAAACCCCCCAAGGATGGGGCTTCCACCACCTCTCTGGGCACCCTGTTCCACTGTCTCACCACCCTCATGGTGAAGAAATTCTTTCTAATGTCTAACCTGAATCAACCTATCTCTAGTTTTAATCCATTCCCTCTAGTCCTATTACTGCTCGACAGCCTACAGGATGAGGTCTCACAAGAGTGGAGTAGAGGGGGGAGAGTCACCGCCCTCGACCTGCTGGCCACACTTCTCTTGATGCAGCCCAGGATACGATTTGCTTTCTGGGCTGCAGGATCACACTGATGGCTCATGTTGAGCTTCTCATCCACCAGTACTCCCAAGTAAGTCCTTTTCTTCAGGGCTGCTCTCAAGCCAGTCACTGCCCAGCCTATATTGGTGCTCGGGATTGCTCCAACCCAGATGGAGGACCTTGCATTTGGCCTTGTTGAACTTCATGAGGTTGTCATGAGCCCACCTCCCCAGCCTGTTGAGGTCCCTCTGAATGGCATCCCTTCCCTCCAGTGTGTCAGCCTCTCCACGCAGCTTGGTGTGGTTGGCAAACTTGCTGAGGGTGCACTCAATGCCACTGTCCATGTCCTTGAAGAAGATGTTAAACAAGACTGGTCCCAGTAGTGATCCTTGAGGGCCTCCACTTGTCATCTGCACTTGGATACTGTCCCATTGACAACCACCCTTTGGGAACGACCATCAAACCAGTTCTTTATCCATCCATCAAACACATATTTCACCACCTTGGAGACCAGAATGTCATGCAGGACAGAGTCAAAAGCTTTCCTCAGGTCCAGGTAAATGATGTTGGTTGCTCTTTCCCTGTCTATTGATGTTATTCTCACAGAATGCCACCAAGTTAGTCAGGCATGATTTGCCCTTGGTGAAGCCATGTTGGTTGTAGCCAATCACTTCATCATTATTCATCTGCCTCAGTAGTGCCTCCAGGAGGATCCGCTCCATGATCGTACCAGGCACAGAGGTGAGACTGCCTGGCCTATAGTTCCCAGGTTCATCCGCCTTTCCCTTTTTGAATATGGGGATTATGTTTCCCCTTTCCATTCAGTGGTGACTTCACCAGACTACCATGACTCTTGGAATATAATAATGGTTTAGCAACCTCATACACAGGTTCCCTCAGCACCCGTGGGTGTATCCCGTCAGGTCCCATGGACTTGTGCACTTTCAGGTTCATCAGATGGTCATGAACCTGACCTTCACTTGCAATGGGCAGTTCTTTCATCCAACCCCTGCCATTGTCTTCTGTGACTCTGGGGTGTGGCTGGAGCCCTTGAGAGTGAAGACTAAGGAAAAGAAGTCATTGAGAACCTCGGCCTTCTCAGTATCACTTGCCACCAGTTCTCCCGTATCCTTTCTGAGGGGGCCCACACCTTCCCTAGTCTTTTTCTTGCCATTAATATACCTATAGAAATTCTTGGCATTTCCCTCAATCTCCCTGGATGGATTTAATTCTAACTGAGCTTTAGCTTTTCTAACCAGGTCTCTTGCTGCTCGGGCAGCTTCCTTGTATACCCCCCATTCTAGCTGTCCTTCTTTCCACTCCTTGTAGAGTTTCTTTTTGCATAACAGCATGCCCAGGACCTCCTTATTCATCCAGGCAGGTCTCCTAGCATTCTTCCCTGCCTTTCCCTTTGTCAGATTAGTTTGCTCCTGGACACGGAGGTGATCCCTGAATACTGAGCAGCTGTCCTGGGCCCCCTTCCGTCTAGGGCTTTATCCCACGGCACTTTGGCCAGCAGATCCCTGAAGCGATCAAAGTCATCACACCTAATGTCCAGGGTTGTAAGCTTGGAGTGCATCCTCCTAGATGCCCTGGGGATCTTACATTCTATCAATTTGTGATCACTGCAGCCTAGGTTGTTCCCAAGTTTCACATCAGTCACCAGTCCTTCCCTGTTGGTCAGAACAAGGTCCAGCATAGCCCCTTTCCTTGTCGGTTCCTCTAACATTTGGAGGAGGAAGCTCACTTACACATTTATTTACACAGAGTTGTCATTTACTCATTCCAGGAACATCCTGGATTGCTGGTGCCTTGCTGTGTTATCTCTCCAGCAGATGTCAGGGTGGTTAAAATCCCCTACAAGGACCAAGGCCTGTGAACATGAAGCCGTTGAGGCCTATGGAGGGCCTCATCCGCTTGGCTTTGTGGGTCAGATGGCCTGTAACAGACCCCAATCATAACATCACCTTCCCCTATCTTCCCTTTAATTTTAACCCACACACTCTCATCCAGCTCATCATCCTTTCCCATATGTAACTCCATGGATTCTAGCTGGTCACTGATGTAGAGGACGACACCTCCTCCCCTCCTCCCCTGCCTGTCCTTCCCAAAGAGCTTATATCCATCTACCCATACGTTCCAGTCATGGAAATCATCCCACCAAGTTTCAGTAATAGCCACTATGTCATGGCTTTCCAGCAGCACAGTGGCCTTTAATCCATCCTGTTTATTACCCAAGCTGTGTGCATTTGCATAGAGGCTCTTCACCTGGGATGACTGTATCACCCTCTTGTGCAAATCCCCTTTGAGTGCTATGGGCTGTCGCAGTGCATCATCACTCAGGGCAACCAACAAGTTGAGAGCCCTTACTAGGACTCCAGCCCTATAGAAAAATCTATACACTTCAAACAAAACATGTAGAAACATGATGCTTCAAATTTACCATTTTGCTTTCTTTCCCTGCCATAGAAATGTTACTGCAATCAACACATTTCCACAAGAACCCCACAAATGTTCCACACTTTGTTTCATTGAAGTAGGATTTACAAACAGGAAAACATTTCACAGAAACAGTTTAGTGGCTCTACTGAACTCCTCTTTCTCAGAAAACCCTGCTGTTCCTTCTTCTATATGGTTGGACACATTAGAGTAATAGTTCCATTATTAAATATATGTTTTCTTTACTGGATGCCTTTACTCATTCTGTTAGTATAAGCCTAAAGTTACCAGAGAGTACAGTGTGGGAGGAAATGCTACATAAGAGATTCCTCTTCAGTGGCTGTACTGGGAGTCTTGCGGATGCCATTTTATCAAGGAGGTGGTAACCCTGAATGTATCATGTGTTCCTCATACTTAGGGCTTGAGCAGCCTGGTATGGAAGCATGAGTAGCTGCCATAGGGGAACCTGCTGGTGTGCCCTGTGTCAGCCTATGCTGTGCTGGTGGGTGTTATGACAGAGTTAGCATCCCAGCTTGCCAAGAAACTTTCTGCTAGCTGAACGGTTTGCCAATATAATCTGTAATTTGCTATATCTTCTGTAAGAGTAAAATCTATGTGGATCAAGAGTTGCAGCATAGTCATCCTGATCTGGAGACTGCTTTAGACAGAGGACTTGGTTGTCCACATCACAGTTAATTTGAGGAGGTGCAGGCCTGTGGTGTGCTGGGTTGCATGTCCAGCATGGCCTTAAGGCTGTGCTGTGCTGCAGAAATTCTGGGTGGCAGGACAAGCTCATCCATCTGGTTGTAACTGAGGAGCCTGCAGGCAGCTCCCATTCTTTCAGTACCAGCAATTACACCACCTTGCCTTTTTATCTACCCATGCAGCAAGAAGTTCTAGGAGAGCACCCATTCTGTTTGATAGTACAGAGTGATGAAGAGAGTTGTTTCTTTCAGAAAATTATACACAACATCTTGAATGACCAAACTGGAGGACAATTCTCCTTGGACAGAATCTGTAGAGCTCACTCTAAGGAAATCTGTCTGTGGTCTGTCTGATGCTGCATGCATGCAGAGTGCTCAGCATCTGAAAGGATGTAAAATTTACTTGCTATCTATATTCCTTTTTTTATTCTATCTTATTTAAACAGCTGCTTTATTGAACCATTTGTTGTCTGGCATTTCTGACTGAGATCCAGAAAGAACCCTACACTATCTCTCTCTCACTTGAAACATAAAATGCAAAGTAGTAAAGAATTATGAGACCAGGATCTTCTTTGAAAAAAAGGATTTCAAAAATAGGACAAAGAAAATGTACTGGTTTGAAACAGTATGTTTGAGAATTTAGTCAAAGATCAGTGGTGTTATAAACCAGGAAGTATCATCAAATAACAAGATCGTACAAAATCTTCATAATTTTGGACAAAAGAGATTTTGCCATTTGGATTGGTACCAAAACTTAAAATACACAGGAGGAAAAATATGTTTTCACAGTAGATTAGGACATATCTGTTTATTTAGTGAAACATGTTTAGGAACTTGCAGCACAATCAAATGTACAGGAAGAACTTCAACCCTTATAGGACTGGCACTCTGCAAATGCAGACTAAACGATCAAGCTGAGAAGGAAATTGCAGTGAATGCAAGAAGGAGCTTATTTCAGTGTAAACAGGGAAGAGCCTGAGGTGACAATTGCATTTGCTATATGGCTGCAAGTCACAAAACACGACATTATAGAGCATTCCCAATACTTGCTGCCACATGAACGGTAAGCTAATAGACCTTGTACAAGCACCCTGTGCTTGCAATATTAATTGAATATTGTCTTAGAACAAACAAACAAGGAAGAGTTTTAATGCTTCACAGACTTAATCCAAATTATTTCCAAATCCCTGGCTTGAGTCAGGGAGAGAGTGCAGGTTATCAGTACAGCCTCATAATCACCACAAACTGTAAGAATCATGTCCTGGGGATGAGTAGTTATAATTCTAAAGTAATTACAGATGGAGTAGGAGTTATATTACATATCTGAAACTTAGTGATAAATGTTATGATCAAATGGAAAGCTAAATGTGATCCAGAGCTGCCTGTACTTTGTGCTTCTGTAATGAATGAATGGATTAGCATTTTCACATTTCTTTAAGGATCTTACATAATTATACATTAAGAAAGTTTACTGAGTATCACCTGATTTATTTTTTTTTTCCCACAGAAATCAATTAAGATCCCAAGGGCTACTAAATATCCTTTGAAAGTTGTAAAAAATTAGCTTATTTCTAAGAGTTGCATTTGATAGCCTGAGGTAGATACAAATACAAGGAAAATCATGAAATGATGTTAATATTTTCAACAAATTAAACACATCAAAGCTATTTTCAGAATATATAAAATTATTGTCTATATTTATTCTTTTATTGAAAAATATCTTCATTATCTAGTTATGAAATTGACATCTATTGTAGTAAAAAGTGCCCCAAAATACTATATGAATTCATTTAGTTCAATACAGGAGGAAGAATTTTTGGAATACCTTCTTCCCCTTGACTTCTAGTGTTCTTGAAAACAGACCTCCTACAAAACTTCAAATTTATTACTAAATCATTATTTTTAAAAGATTGATTTAAAAATAATATATTACTGTTTATATTCATTAGAAAAGTATATGTTAATGAACTTACTATAGTAAGTTAATGAACTTTAGTACAATAATAAATAAATACACTTCATTGCAGATTACTCTGTAACCAGGAATTGTGTTCAACTCACAACAAAACCTGAACAACCCAGGGAGGAAAAATCTGGTACAATTTTCCAGTAGTGACTTGTATCACTACTAAGGGCAAGCCTTCGTCTTCGCTCTAACTGCCTTCTCTGTCCACACAGACAATTAAGCAGAACTTTTATACCCACCATCTGGAAACACCTAAGAGCTTTTTGCACTGTGCATTTATTGCTGCTTTACAGTCTCAGATATACCGGGCTGCAAGAACTGCCATACCAATTAAGTTCTGAATAGATCGTGTTGGGGCTGCTCTAATTTCCTGCATTTCATTGCTATGCTAAACAGTTGTAACTCTTTTGAGTTAAATGGCGACTATATTAATATGTACCCATGTTTTCAAAAAAGCCACTACTCCTATTCTGTACATAAATATTTGTAAAATATAGTTTGCAGGCTTCTAACGTCAACACTCTTTCTGTTGATTTGTCATCTGACACACGGTAAGATAACCACATTATCCAGGAGATAAAACAGGTAAGTAAAAGAAACTCAAAGGGCAGCAGCATCAACAGAGAAGACAGGGACATAAAAGTTGTCAAGAAAGTTCTTTTACAGACTTTTTTTACAGCAGACCACACCTGAAGCACAAAGAGAGCTGGGTTAGCTTGAGAAGGGGGAAGAACTTCCTTGAATTACACTATTTCAGCACTGCCTAATAAAGTTAAGATCAAAATAAATAAAATAAATAATAATAAAAAATAACCCCAAACTGAAAAAGCTGATTTTGACAGAAACGCAGGTCACTGAAGTGCAGGATCTTTAACAGAAGACATCTGGTGATTTTTCGCAGCAGTTTAGGACATTGCTGAATCTACATAACACACTGTTACCTTATGGAAGAACTCAGCATATGCTAACCCTGAAGCAACTCCCATTCTCAGCTCAGACTCTTGGCCCAGGTTTGTTAATCAAAGATTAAAGCTGATTTGCTGTACTAAACTTGAACATCTGAATCACCGCCACATACTACATTCTCCTGACTGCTACTGCTAGAGAGCAATATCTGAAAGAGGGGCAATAACAAATGACTGAGAGCTGCCTCTAAGAGCAGCAGTTGCATGCTCAGTGAAGGTGATTGCATAAATGGTATTTATTTTTTAATTATTTTTTGTGACTGAACAACCAAATAAGAATATTTATTTTTGCATGTCAATACTTGCAAAGCAGATAAAATATTCAGTTACTTTGCTTTGCTAATAAAACATGTACTTTGAATTTTGTAGTAGGTTTTAATGTAAAATACTAAAATGAATAAAGCTCAGGCAGTCTACCAACTAATTAGTCCAAACCAATAAATTACCATCTATGCCTCTCTATTTAGGAACTTTAATTAAAAAAAACTAAGTTCTCTTCGTCACTTTCACAGAGGAAAACAAAATATCTCTACTTTATCAGAAAAGCTCTTATCCAGCTCTAATTTTACTCATCAGTAAACAAAGATGTAATCTTATTTTGATTCCATAATGACTGCATATTGGAATGATTTGGGGTCATTTAATGTTTAAGTACTTATTTGTAGACCATGCTTTTCATCTTAGTAGGTCTCTGGTGAACCTATATTTTTTAGAAGTCTTTTTCTGTAGACTGTCAGTAGGAAAAGACCCTGCCTCAAGCATGAGTCTCATTCTTTTACCAGTGGTTGGATCCATTCCCAATCTGGAAAACCATATTAATTAAAAATTCTTCAGAGTGTCTTGCACAGGGAAATTTGGATGGACCAGGAATAAGAGCCAAACCACACCATTCCATGACATTTAACATAACATTCCATTTTTAATCAGAACAGAATTAAAAGGTGGATAGTAATTTTTATTTTTAAATTTTTATCATGCAGCATTCATGATTTAAAAAAAAAAATAACAAAACCACCTAGACAAAATAAAACTAGACCTAGAACTTCCAGCCCACTTTAGACCACTTCAGTGTTTTCAACTCCAGTCTGGCAGCCTAGGGCAGTTCCACACCAGTCAATACATTCCACCTTTCTGAGGGAGCTGCTTTTTCAGATATGTATTGCCATTTAAAAAAAATTTTTTTTTTTCAAATAGATTATCAGCAGGAAACACAAATGACCCCACTATCCATGTAGCCCTAGCACTATTTCTTTGATTTTCCCCATCTCTGAGGACAGCCTGCATTTCTAATGTGGGTTACCATCACTCATTGGCATCCCCAATGATGTTACAGGAAGGTAATGATACTAATGGTTATTTAACAAAGTTCATTCCTGCTTCTTTCCTTCTATTTGTTTCCTTCCTCTGCATACTAGAATAATCTTTACAGTGGGTAGCTGCAGTCCAGGTCTCACTTACACGAGCACTGGTTTTAGATAGGCTTCATCCCTTGGCAATGTTAGAAACATTGAAGTTTCTTGTAATAAGGTTTGTAGTTACATCTGTCTGGAACTAATATGGTAAGTATCAGAATTCAATTAGGAATTTCAATAAAAGTCATTGAAAAAAAGAGGAAAGGAGTGGAATATGTGGAGAGAGAGAAAAAAGTTTATAGAAGAAAAAGAAACAAAGGCAGTTTTGAAAATAGTTTATATTTGGCTTTGCAACACCCAGAAAAATATTAGGACAGATTAATCTATAAAACTGAAATCCACTACCTCTTGAAAGAACTTGTGTTCACTGTAGTTCCTTGAACCTTATTTGCTAGAATTCTTCATGAGCACCAAGGTTCATGTTTAGAAATCCTTTCACAGGAGTGGATTTTAAATAACTTTTGAAAGAAAGGTGGAGTTTCCAGGAAAAAAAAAAATACAGCCTTCCTTTATGAAGGATTCTTAAGTTAAGGAAGGTATAAATGTAGGTGCTTCTCTATGTTAATATAGCTGCTCTGTGTTAATGCAGACATCATACTCAGCATGACTGATTTCCTAATTTTGTAAATAAATACTATAATGGAAATATACTTAGCTGTTTTTCACATGGAAGAATTCATTTTAGATTAGTACAAAAACCCATGCAGTCTTGCTTGTTGTAAAATCAACCTAAACAATTTATACTTAAAAAAAAAAAAGTCAGGGAGAAAAATATTTCCTGTATTTTAACAACTATTTGCTTGAGAATAAACTATGAAGAAATTCAGATAACGTGAATATGAAAATACGTGTTAAAAATGCAATTAAAAGTGTATCGTTAATGAATATGAATCTGTTTTCAGCAGTTTTAATCCGTATCTTTCTCTGAGAAAGCAGATTTTAAACTGGAACTGGATAGAGCCCATTAGTGAGATAATAGACCTTTCATTAAGCTTCAGATGTATTTAAAACAATTACCTTTACTAATTGTCTACTTACTGAGTCCTAATTTATGTTACTCTAAACCTGAAATATCTTGATGTCAACTGATGTTATATAGGTTTCATAATAATGTAAAGGACAGCAGAACCAATTCATAAGCTTGCTATAGTTCTGCTTCATCATTAGTATGTTGTGGGTGGGACCTAAAGATAATTTATTGTGGAAGAGCACATTTGAATTACAATACATTAATTTTCACAGCACTATTTCCATCTGCTTAGTTTCTCTGGAGGGTTAGTTCTTTTTGACACATCATTATATTTTTAGTTATAATCTTTTATTAACAACAAACAAATATGTTGACAGTGCAAAACATTTCCTTTCATGAACAGTAAAGATAAGCAAACATTATTTATGAAATAGAAAAAGTCTATGAGAGAGTTGAGGTAATACAAATTATAGCTTACATTGAACATAAATACTGTCATAAGCATTGGATCAAAGTCTTGTTTCTAATTAATTCATCCCATCTGAATGTTTCCCTAAGTAGCATTATTCCATTGTTACATGTTGCTAGCAGTATTTTGATTCCAACTCTGTTGTGTCGTCTATTGCAGTAAGCCATATTCCTTCAGGACTCATTTCTGTGGTCTTCACTCAATCTGAATTCTCAGTTCAGTCTGCAGGCAGGATTTGCTTGAACAAGGACAAAAGAATTTGGTCTCTAATGTGTAGTTATATCCGTTTTCTCAATGCCTAATTGCATTTTATTTTAGCAGTCTAGAATTTAACATGGAACAGAAGAGTCTTAAATTCTACTGTACTTTCTGTTTCTGAATTTTCTTTGATAAATTGCCCTATCTTCCACTAACAGTGCCACCAATAAGATAGGTATAATAATGAGCATTAAGATAATGTGATGAAAGTCTCTGCATATGTATTGTGGGTCAGAAGCTGAAAGAGAAATCTCTCAGACAGTATAAAGCTCAGATGACCCACTTAACATTTTCCTTTTTATGTGACTAGGAAGGAATTCCAGAGCAAAATTTGTGTCCTGGTTTGAGTTAGAACAGAACTAAGTCTATTCAGTGATTTTATTTTTCAGTCAAGTCTCTTCTAACTAACTGCACTTTCTGAAGTTAACAGCATGTTTTTGCAGTCAGTGTCTGCTTCCAGCAGTGATAACAACTGATGTTTAGAGTTAGTACCAAGGATTGGTGTGCAGATCAAGTCCACTGATGGATTTTGTGTACCACTTTGGGGGTGCAGAAAGTAAAAGGCTGCACCTGCAGGGAGGAGTGGAAAGGACAGGTGACCCCAAACCAAGCAGTCAGGTATTCTATCTTATATACTTCATATTCAGTATAAAGCTGAGGGATCATGAGGGTCAAGCTCTCTCCTTCAGTGGCTGGCATCTGAGGAGGATTCCGTCCACTCTACCTTTCATCCCAGTTCATGTATTCCTGAATCCAGTTCCAGAATCAAGCTCCCCAATCTGGTTCCCATCTGTAACTGAGTCCAGTCTGGGACTTCCTTATTCTTTTTCTCTTCTCCTTTGGGGAGGAAGAGGGGTTGACAGAGAATGTCTGCTATAGGTGTGGTGGATGGCCCTGACCCTAAACGTTGACAATTTGCTTGGGTAATGTGAAGTCAGTCACAAAGTTTTTAAAAAAATAGTTATATTGTACAAGGTTATCCCCAGGAACCCATGACATTGGCAGTGTGGAAAAGGAAAATACAACTATTTTTTCTTCTTGCTCTCCAGCTGTACCAGGCATGTAAAGAAATATTATTTTATTTTTCCAAGGTCTTGCACATATTTCAAACTCTACTGCATGGCACATTTTATAGAAGTTAAACACCTACCCTGCCTACCAGAAAAGTGTTGTGTTTCATCTTCTCCAAGTCAAATACGTTATAGTACAACTCACATTGTTCAGTTCCAAATATTTAACTGAGGAACAAATTAATCATCTGTAAGATCATATGCAATTATCCTATCCCAACAGAATTGTGTCATGTTCTTTGAACACTCATAGAAAATGTCCTCTAAATAAACTGCCTTTTGGTAATATAATCTTCTAAATAATATTTGAAAGACTAAATCAAAAATTAATTTAGATTATAACACACAATCTCTTCAATTTATATTACAGAGGTCAATAACAAATTTTAGTCAGCTACAGGGCACATGTACAGATTCACTGAAAAAGCATAAAAGGTTTTCTGAAGGGCTGAAAAATATGAACTCTTACACCATGTTACAATGTCGGGCAGGTCCATAACACCCATCTTTAGATAACAGAAGCTTATGTCCTCAGCAAAATGTTCCTTGTCTGTGAATTTATTGTACATTTTGTTGAGAGGAACATGGTGAAATAAGGCCTGAGCTTTATATCACATATATCATGATCTGAAATCTGAGTCACCAATGACTTCAAAAGCAATCTTCAGAAGCCCTTTTTTTCCCCTACATCTGATTTTATACAGTTGTATGCTATTTCCTCTGCAAGCTAGAACAATTAAAAAAAACAACTCTCACATATCACATTTTGCTAACCTGCTTTTCCTAAATATTTTCCTTTATATGTGTCCCAGTTTTTAACACCTCCATTCTGCCATCCTCCAATATGTTCCGTTCTCTTTCATTTCTCTGTTATACGGTTCTTCTCATTATTATGTAATTTTTTTCCTGCTTGAATCCCTTTGCTTCTGTGAAGTTAAGCTCACAAGTTACATTGAGTAAAACATTTAAAAAGTAGCTATTGTAATGTGTAGGCATGTCATAAAAAATAGATGTGTCCTGGCTTACGAATTTTTCAAGAACACTGTTACAATGTTTCTAGAGTGATTTTGTTTCCCTAAACCTAAACATAAAATGATTTGATTAAAAGAGAATAAAAAGCTGTATTAAAAAAAAAAAAAAGAAAGACTTAATTAGATGAGGATTAGTATGCTCTTCAATCTGTAATTTCTGTAATGGCTTAACACCCCTGAAACTGCTAATTAAATTGTGGAATTTAACACCACTTGCATTTTAGTGGTAAGAATTCAAACAGAAGAATTTAATTTTTGGAAGTTAAACCTGACATTTCTTAAGTTTTGTTCTTGTAAGAATAAAATATTTTTAAATTAGTCTGGACTATCCATTTGTGAGGTTTATGTATCATATGTACTAAAGTGACTGTTTAATCACAAAAATTTTTAGTCAAGCATTTAGAGGATGCTAATGAACATAAACCAACCTCTCTAATTTTCTAATGGACCCATTTTTCTAAACTGATAATTCCTTGTCTGTCTTTAATAATGATTTATAATTCAAGATTCCAGTCATGACATCACTCTACATATCTGAGCCCTAAAAAGCTGTTTAGAGATTATGAAGTCTTCTGTGAACTCCTACTTAGAGCTTAATTATTGTAAACTATATCTAACCCACGTAAAAGCCAATTAAGAAGCAGCATGGTAGCCATATTTAATAAAAATAATACCAATGGTTCATATTCTCTCAGCATGATTCAGTTTAAACACTTAAACTATGAATAACTATAGAAAACTTTAGTAATGAGATAGAAAAAAGTTGTTTATACAAGGACTTCTTTGATCTATAAGCATTTACATTTATATAGAGAGTGAATTGTTCCAAGCCACAGGTATTACACTTTACACATGAACAATTAAAGATCCCTGTCAAACTCTGGGTTAATGTAAACCACATGAATATGATATTAATTCATTAACCACTGTATCATGTGAAGATGCTTTACTGAAAAAAACCCAAACCAAACAATGTACTAAAAAAATATTGAAAAGGACAGTCATAGAAATTAGCCATAAAAATGATTTAATTTTCCTATCAATTTGAGAAATTCCAAGGAAAAATACTTCTTTCTATATGCTAGCATATGTAATAACATAATATACACTTATCCAGCAATTTCTGTTGAGGAATTTAAAATAATATCCTGCCTATTACACTGTAAGTTCAGGCAATTTATCTATATTGGTACAGTGTTGCAGAGAACACTTTCTGCAATCTATGTCAAAGAGGAATGTCTTTTTGCATTACTGGATTTTTAGATTTCCTCTGAAATGACTTCCCTGAGTGAAACTAAAGTAGTTAGGATAGCAGAGAACTAAGATAGGATTATGTGTCTCAACTCCTATCTGCAGATATTCTGGTCACTCAGAACACTGTAGTAAGATGTTTAAATAAAAACATGCATGCTTTCAAAAGTCACCATTTCCTTAGGTATAATGTTAATGCATGAATAAAGGTAGGCCAACTGTTTTGCCTTTGCAAAACTGTTCCTTTCAACTCACTCCACATGCACCAATAAGCAGGCAAACTCACAGAATAAACAAAAGCCTTAAAGACACTATGCTCTTTGTCAAGGAGCAAGGGAGGAGCTGACAGTGATGAATGTAGGTTTTTACTGTGGTTAGTGTGCCCCTGAAAGCCTCCTTAACTCAAGGGATGCACGCTCCTGTGCTAGCTAAGTGATCCTCACTCACAGAGGGCAGTTCAGCTGCCGGCACAGATACTTTATCCACCCAAGCAGTGATGCTGCTGGGTTCAACTGCAGATAAAACAATAGCATACCCACATTTCACTGAAGGCTCCTGCTGCAATTAAATAATACATTTATCCTACATCAGAAAAGCAGTATTAAGCACCTACCTGGTACTTGAGTTCTGGTCTTCAAAATCCTGGATATTTTTTTTTTACTTCAGAAATGATTGTATCTAGATATATATAGGAATAAAAAAAAATGCTTCTTGTCTTTCCCTCAATTATTAAGAGGATGACATACAAGCTCTGAAGTCTGTGTCTATCTATGTAATTTAAGGAGTGGGTCCAATGTACAAAGAAGAAGAATTTTCTACCTTTCTGAAGTAGATTGTTTAATCAAGCATTCTCCGAATTAAAGCTGCAATGAAAATTCTAATTAAAGTGTAACCTGGGGTGGCTTCACCAGTTCTGGTCTAATGGGAACTAATCCCTGTTTTAGGTAAATTAAATCTCATGTGTTAATTTGCTCAGATTTCTCTTAGTCTTTCATATTTAAGGACAGAGTAGTTTGCTAGAATGTTTCAGACTTCTAGGTCAGTGGCTCCATCCCCTAAATACTGGACCAAAAGAGAAAGATACATTTGATTTCCAGTATTTTGTCTATCAAAAAACAGGGTCTTTTTTTTGAGAGGTGAATACCATCCAAACTATTATATAGCTGAGTGTGTATGCACATGCCTGTCTTCCCCTTGTGTTTGCTGTTCAATTGTCTTAGACTCAATATTTTTTGACCGGTCACATGATACAAGAATTAAATACTTTAAAGTAAATATGAGTTAGAACCACTTCATATTATAACACACAGTAAGACAAGAGTCTATTATCTCATGGAAACTCTGAATCACAGCAAGACAATTAAACCAGACCTAGTTGTGTTTGAATTATTGGAAAACACTACATAAAATCAGAACATTACTTGATATTGCTTCTGACGTTTGCTTAACAAACAAAAACGTTTGACATTTCTGAAGTTGTAACAAATCTCAGAGGATGTTTATAAACTAGTGTGTATTATTCCTAATTTACAATTAATTGTGGTGTTTCTTAATTTTCAGTCTGATCTATCTATTATAAATAGACCATCATTTTAAAATTTCTTCTTAAGTGAAATTTACAAGAATTACTGACTAACCCAAGTGAGCAATATTTGCGTTAAAACAAATGGAACAAATTTGAAAATGACTGTCACAGAAGTAGAAAACAAAACAAACAAACAAACAAAAAAACACCAACCAAAACAAAACCAGCAAACCAAAACCAAATTACAAAACTCAAAGGAAAACCTAATCATACTTACATCAAAAATAAGTGGCAGATTAATTTCACTATGATTTTGCCTACTTGCAACAAACCAGTATCTGAACCATAGGAGATAAAGAATCAAAACCAGAATGTTGTGATGCTTTATGGCTTTTATACATATTTAATAAAAGAACATTAACCTTCTGACATTATAGTCAACACATAAAATGCTCCTTCATGATTGTGAATATTGCTTTTATATTAGTTGGGCACCTGAGGACTGTGAGATGTCAAGACAAAACCACAAAACAATTGACACTTGGATCAGAAGCAGCATACATCTGGTTGATATTTGAGATCCTGTTAAGAAAGTATAGAATTTTTACTTTGTTTAGTATAAAAGAAATGCAGAAAATGTGTAAGTCTATCAATGATTTTATTATTATTTTAAATCAAGTTCTGTTCTTTAAGTGGTCTATGGCTTCTTATTTTAGAGAGCTGGTCACAAGAGGGCAACGTAGCTACATACATATTGAGCAGTTCTGACATACCACCCAATGGAAATTAGTAGTATGCAAAACATATTGCAATAGAGTATGACAGTTGGTTATTCATCAGTGTTTGTAACAGAGTAAATATCAAATTAAAATAACAAAAGTTATCTTAAACGCTGCCCCTCTATATAGGTTCCCTAACACAGTCTGGTTACAGTGTAAAAGGGTATTTTCAAATAACATGTAAATGTTATACAGTTTTCACTATATTCTTAAAGGATGTACCTGCTGTCAGAAATCCTTACAAATGTTGCCAGATCTGTACAAGTGTCTCTCAGTTTTACACGGGAAAAAATTAACCAGATAAGTAAACCAGAGACTAGTCTGAAAATGCCACTGTGATTGGAACTTTATCTCCTACAATATTCTGGTGCACTCTTAACTCATTGATTACATACTGGTTTCATCCATAATAGCTCTGCCTCATTCAGAAAAAATGAACTAGGTAACTTAGTAATTAGGGAATATGAGATGTTTAGGCAGAATATGGGTAGTACATTCAAAATTAATTCCCTCATCATTATTTCTTAAAGATCAACAGCATCAGGAAAAATTCCTAAGTGATCCACTTTTTAAGCGAATATTTTGTTTGTTTCAATGTAAATATTCTCCAGAATATGTAAATACTCAATGTAAATATTTCCAGAGAAAAACTTTCCAAAAACTTTTCAAAATAAGTTTCTATGCAGACTGAGATATACAAATATTCTGATAGAGAAAGCTTTGTAGATTTGATATTCTGAAAAGACAAAGGCTATTGTCTTAGTGCTCATTATCGCTTTCAAGGTTATTCACTATGTTTATACTGGATTTAAGTCATACAACATACAAAAGAGCCAAGAGAATTCCCACTATAGGTACAATGCTGATCAGCATATTGTCATTATTAATTACCACAAGAACATCACAAATTGTGTACAGGAAATCAACTGGAACAAGACTTCCAAGGACTCTTTGACAATGTCAGACAAAAATAAGTTCCAATCACTATAGTAACAGCTGTGACCAACCTTCTGGGTGCAGTCAATGGCAAAACTCCCACAAACATCAGAAAGGCCTTGAGTTCATTTTGTGACAATCATCCATAAAGCAGACAACTAGCACTGGTATTTTAGAAGTGAAATAAAAGCAATTAATTATCTAGAGATTGCTTGTAGATGAATGTATCTAGAGTGCTTGAATCTAGAGTGCTTGAATACCTAACCTATATACTGAAAATTTTCTAAAGCCAAAGTCCACCCTTCTTCAAGGACAGAGGCTGGTATATACACATCTGTTACTTGCTCAACACATTTCTAAGAAAGATACATAGTTGTGGGTTTTTTTCTTCTCACAGTCACCCTTTTCAAATTGCTCTTTTATCTGAGGTGAAAGAAAGATGGGAAAAAGAGAGAGAGGGTGTTTCTTTTGATAAACACTTCACATCACGTGCATTTGTGTCTGCTTGTGAAGGCTACATAAGTTTGTAACATGCTTCTGCTAATTCCTTGACCACTGCGGTGTTGGCCGCTGGCTGCTGTGCAGATTTCCTCCTTCCCCTCACTGAACACTAAGCTAATGGGTCAAGGTTCTGGCAAAAAGTCACAGGCTGTTCCCTGTTAAGCACCCAGATTTCCACATGCAAATACAGGCAGGAGGTAATGTAATTTGGAGCTGCATTGTTGTCTTCTGGCTGCTGTCTGCTGCTAAGCAGCCACAGGGAGAAAGCCAGAGCACAATTGCTTTCTTCTTCCCCTCCCACCCCCTCCTCCTTTTCTTCATGGATCAGAGATCTGTGGAGTTTGCCCAGGACAAAAATGCCTTGCTCAGGCTCTCAAGCTCTGAGCAATTTCATTTCACTGCACCCATGAACTCTCATGATCCCTTTCCATCATCATGTTCCAGAGCCTGGTCCTTAAGGTGGCACAAATGGAGCTGTCCCGTGAGGGAGTAGAGGAGTGATGGTGCCCCTGTCCTGGGCACTGGTGTTTCCAATCTTAATTTTTCTATGATTCTATGATTCACTGTCACATTTTCTGTCTGTGTTTTCATCCTGGTTTGAAATCCCCAGGCTCTGGGCTTTTCCCCGAGGTGGGAGAGAGCATACTACAGGAGCAGGAAAGTGCTGTCAATCTCCTGGAAGTGAGTTGTTCATATCTGTTGCTCTGTAGAGATAATGTAGGAGGACTCCTGGTGTCCATCAGAGCCCCAAGTGATGCCTTCAGGCTGTGGGAGGCTGCAGTCCCTTTAATTAGCAACAGTTGTATGTGTGCTGCTGTTCCTGCTCAAAGTACTGGACGAGGTGGATGTTCAAGATGTTGAACCAACGAGGCCAAGTGCAAGGTCCTGAACCTGGGTTGGGGTAACCCCAGGTATCAACCCAGGCTGGGGGGGAAGGGCTGGAAAGAGCCCTGCGGAGAAGGACTTGGGGGTGCTGGGGGGGAGCAGCTGGAGCTGAGCCGGCCCCGTGC
>JANHFX010018701.1:74616-92182 GCA_027560015.1 Chloroceryle amazona | reverse complement strand
TTGGACTTGAAGATCTCCAAGGTCCCTTCCAACCCCTAACACCCTGTGATACCTGTGATACCTGTGAAAACAAAGACACACACTAAACAAGAAAGCAAACAAACAAACAAAACCAAAGCAAACCAACACGCAAAACCAAAAATAATCAAACAAAACAAACAACAACAACAAAAACACCACCAAAACTGTGTTAAATCTTCAAATACCAGGGCAGTCTATGTGGATTTGAAGTGATTCTCCAAACAGAGCCTCAGGACAAAAGATCTGTGAATGCTGAGTTTGTACTATGGTCATGAATAAATGCACCAGTGAAGGCTCTTTGCTGTACGATATATATGTATATGTAAAAAATACAGCTTGCCTGTAAATACAACATATGTGGGATGCTATTAACTGTCAATATACACCCAGTGAAACACTGGAGCCTGGTATATAATTACGTATAGTATTGAGCTGCATTAAAAACCCACATCTATAGCAGTGATTACTCCTTGTACCTGAAACTCCTCTGGGAGATGGAAGCTTATTGGTAAGGTAGACTATCCTGGTTTGAATCAAAATTACTAGTGATCCACAGCCTGCTATGGCTTCCAAAGGGACTTGAAATAACCTCCACTTATTCTCCAATGAAGAGGCCAGAATGTTCCTCTGGTGAAGGTGTTCCTAACGGGACATATGCAAAAAGTTAGAGGAAGAGAAGTTCACTCGGTTTTGTTCTACTGTGAAGATTGTTGGTTGTGTGTAAAGAAGGTTTTTATGTTTCTTAATGATTGTGTATTATGTATTCAACTGGTGGAAGCATACGTAAAGATTTAATTAGACAGTCTTTTGTAGAGGATGTTGAAATAGAAAAAATCTAGTTATATACCTGATTCACCTTGAAGAATTATAAACTTTTATGCATCTTCTTTTTTTCTATTACAATCTAATTCAAGAAGATTCATACCATTTATTGTCCCCATTATATGTAACTTGTCCCCTCTTCTTAAATTCCTAATCAACCTAAGGCGTTAGTACTTTCCAAAAAATGTTCACCTACTCTATATCCTTTCACATTTTAAAGTGGACCTACTATTGTATACATTAAATTGGAAGAGTAATATTTAGCATGTTGCGTGAAGATTTAATTGTGCAACTCTCATTAAAGCTAATGAAGACTGTGTTGTTAAGCCACACCATGCGGAACATTCCATATTCCCTTAAGTGTCCTTATGTTGTAGGATTGGGAAAAGGTTGTACAGGCAGAGACGTGCGCATCTGTTTCAGTGAGGATCTGTCTAACAGTCTTAATTTCAATTTCAGGTCTGAGCCCAAAGTCCTTGAATAACTGGTCTCATATGTGTGATCAAACTAAACCAGGCCTTTTAGTTCAGAGGAAGAACTAGTAAATGAAATGGGCAGTTTTATTTCAAATTATCAATATATTGCCTTTCTGTGGGATTTGGCCCAAGAGGAAAGGTACCCATAAAAACTTGTAGACATGGTCTCTGCACTTGTACTAATAGCCACTTCTGTAAAACCTAGAAAATTAATTATTAAATGGTTGGAAAGGTAAACTATTTGAGTCTAACATTATTCAAGGTTGATTTAATCCTTTCCTACCCTTTTGAATTTTATTATTGTTTGGGGTTTTTTTTGTATTTTTAATTACTTAACAGATTTCTGCACAAATTTGGATCCAAAAATACTATTTTATTCAACTAAGGACTGAGATGAAAAGTTAGATTTACTTTATGTCATCCATGCAAACTATATGGTAATCATTTTCACTGCTGAAATAAAACTTTAGAAGGAACCCCCTTCCCATGGCGGGGGGGGAGAAGGTATATTGAGAGAGAGAGATGGAACAAAATCAGATCCCTAGAATAAGACATAAACACATAACAGCATTAAAAAATATATTAATTCTGATTTACAGTTTTAGCACAGAAATATGATTTTCACAAAGATCAACAAGGCAGTACTATGGTACTTTTTTAGTGTGCCCACTGTGATGTGCCTTTCATGACCAACTTGTGCCTGAGTTGCTAAGGAATTCTTCTGAGACTGGAAGGAAGGATGGGCAGGAGAAACGGGGAAATGGTCTGTTGGAACAGGACTTGGGGCTGCGGATAGACAAGAAGCTGGACATGAGCAGCCAGTGTGTGCTTGCAGCCCAGAAGGCCAAGCACATCCTGGGCTGCATCAAAAGAAGGGTGGCCAGCAGATCAAAAGAGGTGATGCTGCTGCTCTACTCTTCTCTGGTCAGACCTCACCTGGAATACTGCGTCCAGATCTGGAGTCCTAAGTAGAGGAAGGACATGGACCTGATGGAGTGGGTCCAGACGAGGGCCACAAGGATGATCAGGGGGCTGGAGCACTTCTCCTATGAGGACAGGATGAGGGATCTGGGATTGTTCAGCCTGAGAAAGAGAAGGCTCCAGGGTGACCTAATAGACACTTTCCAGTACCTGAAGAGAGCTTATAAAATGACTGGAGAGGGCTTGTTTCCAGTGAAAGGACAAAGGGTAATGGTTTTAAATTAAAAAGGAGTGGATTTAGATTAGAAAGAAGAAGGAAGTTCTTTACCATGAGAGTGGTGGAGCACTGGAACAGGTTACACAGGGAGGTAGTTGAGGCCCCATTCCTGGAGACATTCAAGGTGGAGCTTGACAGAGCTCTGAGCAACCTGCTCTAGTTGAGGATATCCCGGCTCTCAGCAGGGGGGGTTGGACTAGATGACCTCTAGAGGTGCCTTCTAACCCAGACATTTCCATGTTTCTATACTTTGCTGTACACATGGGCAAATTGAAATATAAGGAGTTTGTGAGTAAACATTTGTTATCCATCATTTTCTTTTTTTTTTTTGTCTGGTTTCAACCATGTTTCTCAAGTGCAGGTATCCCTGCATGACCTAGGTCTGCTCTCCTGACCACTCCAGATTATCAGTAGCAGATGACCTCCAAAGGAGTGAAAAAAGGAGGCTGCTTGAGAAGTTGTGGATGACCCCTCCCTGGTAAGATTCAAGGCCAGATTGAATGGAGCTCTGAGGAACCTGGTCTAGTGGAAGGTATCCCTGTACATGGTAGGTAGGTTGGAACTAGATGAACCTTAAGGTCCATCCCTTCCAACCCGAAACATCCTGTTCTACGATTCTATGAAATTTGCCCTCCCTTGCTATGCTATAAAGTACATGGAAGTGTGCGATAAATAGAAAAATAACATGATGGTCAACAGGCGAAAATGCTGTCTTATTAAAGACGGCAAAAGCATTCTGTATGAGCCTAGAGAAATGAGATATGGATAGGCATAATTGTTTTTTGGTTAGGAGACTACTCAAGATTAACATTTGTCCCAAGAGCAAAGGAGCTATTTAAATGCCATCTCTGATAGGTTTGTTTTCTTCCATTTTATTTCTGCAATACCCACTAACATCACACTTGCTATACCTCAGTATTCCCTCCTATCAAATCTGCTGAGTATTCCACTGCAATCTTTCTACCTCTTCCTGCTTCTGCACCCTTTTGCCTCCCTCCCATGGCCCATCTCTCTCACCAGTACCTTGCAGCCCCCTTGTACACACCTTCTTGCTGACGTGGCCAAAAAGTATCACTTTATGATTAATGCAGACCTGTCAACAGGCTTCTGTCAAGCACAGTGAAAGAGTGCTGAGCTTCCTCTGTTCTGCTGTGGTGGCAGAAGCCTCAGATCTCAAACATGCTGTTCATTTTTTAACAGGAATAGTAGGAGTCTACTGTCTGCAAGACAGCCACCTGCTCTGCCTCATGCTTTCTTGAAACTCTATCAATTCAAAACAGAAAGCCCAGTCATGTAAACTTCCATCTCTCTGGAAAACATCCTAAAAGAATAATATAATGTTACAACAACATTTGGAAATAAAGTGATCATTTTTTAGCTGGGAATTACAAAAGAAGTTTTTATATTTTTAGGGTACGATTTGACAGCAGCCTTCTGACATGAGTTGTGCAGAACAAGAAATATGCTTATAAGGTGTAGCTTTATAGCATTTCTAAAAAGTAAGTTCTGTGTAATGTGACAGAAGACATGATATGATATCCCATGATGTTCCTTCCAATTTCATATACTTTTGATATTTGCTGTGTGATTTAACATCTCCTTAAATAGTATAACTCAGGATCATTAAAACACAGACAGAAGCAAAGGACTATTGTCTCATAACTTCAAATCATAACACAGGAATTTCCAGGAGCAGTTGAATTCAGAACTGATGAACCCATGGATCCAGGCCTTCACCTGGGCATGGGATGCAGTAGAACTACTGCACTTCCTACTAGGAAGCCAAAGAGCCAGCAGAGAGTCTTCTTCAAAGAACACTTTGAAGTGTTATGTGAAGCTTTTATTTCCTCAGGACCCAGACTATTTTTTGGCTTTGTTGAACCTTTTAACTGAACTAGGTACCAACTGCCATTAACTGCCAACTGCCATTAAAGCCTCATCTGGGTTATCTTTGATTGTGTTGAGCTCATACAGCTGTCCTGAGTTGAGAGAACAGATGAGACAGGAAATAACCAGAAGGAATCAAAAAGATTAAAGAAAAAGTAATGAATACAGTGTGCTTGGATATCTTAATAACAGGCAACTGCAATTAATTTAAGTACTAAGATTCCTTCTGTCAAAACTCTCTGTACCAGAATTAATGTGTTTCTCTAGTTTTTCATGTTCCCTTATCTTGCATCCAGGATGACTCCTATGATCCCTACCAGCTGTTGGAACTCTGCTACTGTTTTTCTTTTTTAATTTAAAAAAAAATCTCCAAGGCACTTTGATATATTTTTGTGCCCTTTAATAAAGAATTGAACAACCCTAGAAATGACTCATGAGGCCTTCTGTTTAATCAACTTTTCTGTAGTTTATGATGTATTTAAAATCAATTAAAACTGCCTCTGATTCATGAGACACTGTCCTTAGCTGTAAATCAACCATTGCAAATTTTATAGTTTGTTTCTCATCTCATCAAAATTTAAGGTCCAAATATTGCTGAGGTTTGCACCTTCCCCAGGCCTCAGGCTAGGTAGAATAGTGCACGTTCACTTTTGAAATTGAAATACCCATTGAAACCACCAGATTGCAGAAGAAACCTTAGCACCTTAGCATAACGCTGCAGGTATCATTTTTTCCTTCCGCACTGAATTAAATGAATGCCCCATCACTGTTCTTTTAAAGATCCTGGAACAAAATATGAACTAAATACTAAAGTATTCCAGATAATCCAAGATGAAGAGCAGAAATCACAACCTACAGAATTTCTCATTACCATACTGTAACTGAGAAGAGAGAACTTGCAGTTCATAAAGGCCTAGTCAAAATAGCTCAGCTACTAAAAATGTGGCTTCACCCAAGCACTGTGGTATCCAATGAGTGGCTGATGTCCATGTTGCTATGGTTTTGCTGTTCTTCAGACCCAAGCTGCTTACATCAAAAATATCTATCTGACATTAGTCTTTTTCTATCATAGAATAAATTTCTATACAGATTCTGTTCTGTGGCAGTTTTATGACATGTGGGTCTTCTTGAAGAGTCTTCAGTCAGCATGACTATATCTTCTCCATCTAAATACGAATCATTTTCAAATACTGTCTTGCACGCTTTTCTGTGCCATAGTGTTTTATATTGCTGTGTATTTTTCTTCATGACTGTTGTATTTCAGTACATCATGAATTGATTCATTTGTATCTAATGTTTGTTCATTATCCTTATGTCTGAGATATGAAATTTAATGCTTGCAATCTAAACAACAAAATTTAAGGTTCTATTGCAGTGTTCATTTTTCCCTTTACTTTGGTAAGATTTTTGAGAAACCATAAGTTAATTTGTTTATACACTTGTAAAAATGTCATGTACTCAATTTTCATATCTAAATATAAATCATAGTAAAAAGGAGCTCTCAGAATTGAGCAGGTAAGCATTCTTAGGTTTTCTTGAGAAGATAAGTAGGATAAGATTTGACTTATATTTATTCTCTTCTGAGTCTTTCTAACTTCAAAAAGGTGCCAACTGAGATACTTCCTGCTATCACTATGGATAATTTTCTGACAGTGCTGGAGAATTAGTCTGTTACAGACAAATCCATTAGCAGAAATATTTGCAAAGGAAATCTATTTTATAAGAACCTTATGCTATGGGGAAAAAAAGAGGCATGTGATATATCCAGAGAGCAGACTTAGGGTCTTCTCCTCCTGTTCCTCCTGTTAAAGAAAATCTGAGATTGAACAGGATAATGTATAGTTCATGCTTTCTGAGTGCTCCAAATGAAACCTGCTCTTGCCTCAACACTTCCAAATTCCAGATTGAAACTTGGCATTCATTTAGCAACATATGGTTGGTCTGATGGGAATAAAGATTCAGGAGGGCAGCAGGGAAATTGGTCAAGGATTTCATAGGGAGATTGGGAAAGTGAACCTGAAGGCATCAAAAATTAGACACATCATTATGTAATTAGAGGATGTATCATGGTACGGAATCACAGAATCATAATATGATAGGACTTGGAAAGGACCTCTGGAGATCATCTAGTCCAACCTCCTGCCAAGGCAGGTTCACCTAGAGAAGGTCCATAGGATCGTGTCCAGTTGGGTTTTGAATGTCTCCAGAGGGAGAGACTCCACTATCTCTCTGGGGAGCCTGTTCCCATGCTCTGTCAACCTCAAAGTAAAGAAGTTCCTCCTCACATTTAAATGGAACTTCCCATGTCCAAGTTTGTGCCAGTTACCTCTTTTCCTGTCACTGGGCACCACTGCAAAAAGACTGGCCTCACTGACACCTACCCTTTAGATTTTTATAAGCATTAGTAAGATCCCCCCTGAGTCTCCTCCAGACTAAAAAGACCCAACTTCCCCAGCCTTTCCTCATAAAAGAGATGTTCTAGTCCCCTAACCATAAAATACAAATTAAGAAAGACTGCGTAGACGTATTGGCATATCATACTGGTCCAGTACTGACTTCCAAAATTTGAATAAAATCCTTTAAAACCAAATTTTAAAGAATGAGGTTTTCATGTGTATTTACACATGCCCACTTGTAATACCAAACATACTATATAATTGTTAAAGGCCATTTTGGTTGCAGAGTGAAGCACTGAAGAGTCATGAAATGCCTGGATTATGGGTCCTCAGGAAACCCAGTTTTCCGACTTATGTGACTGCACTACAACACAGTGAAATCCTAATAGTTTCTAGGACTGAAATTCTGCTCTGTGTATCAAGAGCAGACAAAATTCTTATGAAGATTTTTCCAGTCATAAGGCTTATAAGTTTTCCTATTGAATTTCCAACAGAAGAATAATTTATAACAGTGTTAGTAACTGTGGCATTATTTCTGAAATTGGTGTTAGTAAAAGTATTGAGTGCCATTGACAATTTGACATGGCAAAACATTAAAATGTGTCAATAATCAAATGTTCTATTAAGCAGACTGTTATCTAAGGCATTTCTTCTTGTTTGGAAGGTTTAGAGTATCCAATTTCACAGCTTTGTAATAAGAATTTTATTGCTAGTGCAATCTTTGAATCATGACATTTAATTTAAAATATTTTTTAATCTTGCTGCCAATGTTTTGCTATGTAAATGCTTGACTGTGGCAAAATATTTAGGGTTGTTTCTGGTTTTGTTTTCAAGAGCTGACAAAATGAGTTTTAGCTTGGACTCAGTAATTTCCCAGAAAAACTAACAAAAGAAAGTGCCATACAGAGAGTGGGATCATAAAAAATCACAACCATTTTCCTATACCCTTTGGAGTCTGAAAGGGAGAGATGATATGAAACCATCAAACTATAATAAATCATTTTAACTCTTTCAGAATTAGATGGCAACTTCACAGTACAGAAAAGCATAGTCTCATGAAAGTCCACTTGAGAGGGAATCATATTTAAAACCTTACATATTACATGCAGGGACACTGCAAATTTTGTCTCTTCCCTAACCATATATGCAGAACATCAGTAACTCCGAAAGAGGGTCACTTCAGACTTGATAGCAGCCACAGAACTCACTGTCCCACTGTGCCCACGGAACATTAACCAGACATATACATAGAAGTCATTAGCATTCTTGGATTGGTGGGAGACAGGGGAGAAAAAAGGCTCTTTCAGAGTTAGGAAGCTTTGCATCCAGATCCTGCTGTCCCACAGAGAGTTTTTCTAAGTTTTCCAAGAGCTCTTGACTTACCTTCTGAGATACCTTCTGAAAAAAAGTTATTTATATCTGTCAGCAGCCTCTTGTGGCCCACAGCACATACATTTGGATATATAACAGCCTCTTAAAATGTCACTAGATATTGTAATGACAAAAAATATCCATTCTCACTGATAGTCCTGGACTTTTTATTTGCTTGCAAAGACTGGTCTGGTGATGTCCCAGTGAGGGTGTTAAGGATATTCTGGTCCATTTATGGCTAAAAATATTTTGAAACCTGAGGAAAGAGTTCTACTTTTTTTTGCTATGCTGTGATTGCAGACAAATCATCCCCAGCTGTGATGAATTCTCTCTGTCAACACCTAGTCTGTGACAACAGTAAGACTAGTGATATTCTTGGAGGTGTTGCTCTATGAGAAAAGGAATTGCACTGCAGCTGCCTCTTTGGTGTTTGCCACTCTATTGCTTCTCCGTCTAAATAATACAAACAACTGCCCCTTCCTTCTGAAGTTTTTCCCAACATGTGTCCTGGCTGCAGAGTACTAGGAAGCTCCATGGCTTGCACTGTATAGTGGAAGGTCTGTTTTGGAGAATGAGTTCAAATGAAGTATTTACCTGGTTTACTTGGTCTGAGAGCACCTTCTGCAGATCTTTCCAGATTCATTTAAAAGAAACTTTCATTCAGATACTCCAACTCTGCACCGAGATCCTCATCTTCAGTGTTGAAAAGTAGCCTTGTGAACCAATACCCCACAGAGAAGAACACAGCAAAGGACCAAATGCAGCTCATCATCTGCTTTTTATATCCTGCCACTCATAAAGGGAATCTGACAATGTGCCAAGAGATATGGACTCTGTACAGGTATTTTTACCTATTCTTCTTTACAAACTATTTTCAAAAAAAAAAATAAAAAAAAAAAAATAAAAGTCATCCTAGACCCATCTTTTTCTCACAAATTGTCTTTCCAAGTTCAGGGCCATGACCATTTTCTGAGATCATAACATTATTCCCAAAAGCAAAACTGTTTCAAATCTCTCAGACTTCAAGAATGTTTATTTTTGTATTGTTTATTCAGTCATCACACAGACAATAACCCTAGTTCATTGTAAGTCTGGATCGCTATTAGTACAAAGTTAGCTTATTTGGACTGTATGTGGCCTTCCATCTCTTCAGAAAGGACTTTGTGGTGTTTGTTACTTCTCAGATGCAGTAGAGAGGTCTCTATCCCTTTCCTTTGGTGAAGGACTTCACACAGCTAGACTTAAAACAGCTAGACCAAGAGGTGTTCATACCATTTGATGGATTTTGAATTTCTGAGACTAATGGCCAAGTACACAAACAGCTCAGCCCTGGGACAGTTTGTTGGAGGCACTCCTGATTTAGTTTCTGTCATATATTATGTCCCCAGAGCCTATTAAAAATGCTTGAGAGACCTCTGCAAAAGTCTAAAGAGACTTCATCTTTCTGCATCTATTAGATCTTGTCTAGTCATGCAGGGACAGTGGTGACCTATGCTTCTGTTATATGCTACAGATTGAGTGCAATGCAGAGATACCCTATGCCAGGCCTGGTGATAGACATCTTTCTTGTAGACATTTCTCCTACTAGATACATACAAGGGAAGTCTCTATTTAATTCTGAAAGTAAAGCCATTTTCCATGCCTGTAGTCCCATGGGCTTCCTACTCCTGTTTCACATCAACAACTTCAGTCTCTCCTTCCCCAAGGAGGCCAACTACAGGACTAGTGTGTTGGAAGCTGAACTCCTGTGAAGCATGTACCAGTCATTCCTCCTAATAACTCTCTACTTTGCTAGGAAGCAATCCATCTTTAGGACTGTTGTATCCAATATTGAATTTTACCGCTAGAGGTAACTACCTCTTTGAGGTTTTGAACATATTTGACCACCAGCTGAGTCATTCCAGGCAGAAGGCAAGAACTAAGAGATATTCTTATATCCCTGGGTAAAGAATGCCAAGATCCTCTCAAATCTCCTAAGCTAACAGGAAAAGCCTTCCTTCTGTGATCTATCTAGTGAATCTTTCCGCTGATGCAAAGGCAAAACACCTCTGGTTGTGACAAGTAAGGATGTGTGCAGTGGTGGTATGAATAGGGGCATAAGCAATACTTCTCAAAGATTCCATTTTGGTAATTTATACGTAAAAACTTTTTAGTTAAAAAGAAACAAACAATAATGCATTTTCTGAAAGCTTGCTTTTTGCATATGTTTTGCTTATAACAGATATACTTTCTTCTTAATGCTCTAAAATTAGGTCACTAATTTCTAGAAAAGAATTTTACATTTTATAAAGAAATATTTTAATGCAATGTTAATGATGAGCTGTTCCAAGTCTATTCTAGATGGTGATTTAATTTTCATGTAACTTCATGTATTAATGTGAAAAAAAAAAAAAAAAAGGCAAAACAAACCAGATTTATCAGCCCATGCTAGAAAATGAAATCTTGACTTATTTTTTTTACATTGTCTTTTTAGTTTTTTGGCTTTACACTACATGCAGGCCTTTGTGGATGTAAATTTTTGGTACTCTGCCTACTATTCCTGTATAGATCTTTCATGTAACAGAAGGAGAGAGGATAAAATACATTTTCTCAAAAGTAGAATACTCATCCAGTAGAGTTATGGGAATTTACAATACGTTGACCTGATTGTCTTGAAATTTATAAGCATTTCATTGAATGAAGCAAAATAAGATTATTGCTTTAGTTCTTAACACTAACCTTTGAGCTGCCCTGTTCTTGAACTGTTAAATTTGCTAAATCTGTTTTTTAATAAAAAAAAAATAAAGAAAGCAAAAGAGTGAAAAAAAAGAAAAGGAAAACTTCTACCAGCATCAAATAGAAAATGTGCAGAGATCTCTTCTGAGTGTGATATATCTTTCCATGGGTTAAACTTTGTGCCAGTGACACAGTTTCAGGCGCTGCTTTTCTTCACTGCAATAAGCTGTAGAACTGAGTGTAGCAATAATAATTCATTGTGCTCAACCTTAAAAAATCCTTTTTCTCTTCCCGTTGTTTTGAGAAAATTTGGACAGGAGTGCAGGCACATGCACGCTGAATCCTATTCAAGTCTGACATGGTTATGCTGAATGGCATGAAGTCCACAGGGGACTACGACGTGTGATCTGTAAAATCAGTCTGCACAAAACTAGTGGTCAATTTTGCAGGCCTGACAAATATTCAGAAAGCATTATAATTACTTTTGCAGCTGTGATTGTACTCTGTAATATATCCTCTTTAATTTCCTGCCAGGCTGATAGCACACTGCTGTCTTTGCCTTGTTCTCATAGATCCCAGGCACTTAATTGCATTTGGTTCCCAAATAAAAGAACATACAAAATAATACACAAAATTACTCTCTATCATTTAGATAGGTTTTGAAGAAGATTGCAATCATCTTAGAAATACTTATAAAAGATTTTGAGATGGCTGAATCATGAAATTTCAGATTTTTCCTCTGTTTCCAGTAGCACTGAACTTAACCCATTTCTATTGATAATGATGAGCAATAGTTGTCTTAAACTCTTCATTAAATGCTTTCCTTAATAGTAGGTTTTGAATATCTGGTAAAGATGTCCTGGAGTGCTTCTGATAATTCATTTCCAACATTTTCTAACATTTTCCCTTATATCTCATCAAATTTGTTGCATTTGTAGATAAATGGTAGTGGCAACAGAATTTGAATAACATTCTTTGATCCACAAATGACTGTGAAGGCCTCAAGCTCGCACCAGTCAAATGAAACTAATTCAGTTTTCTTAATTTTACCATGCCAGTTCTCATGAGGAACAGTTATTAATAAATTGTGAGGTTCTTCTATACTGCAGTAATGGAAACCAGAAAGCACCTGCTTTGTTACTGAAATAACATTTCCACCTTCTATTCTACCCTTTTAAATCTAGTTGATATAAAATATAGCCAAAAATACAGCATTAAACTTCAGTGTTTCCTCTACTGAGATGTTTTATATGTGTTTTTGACACAATTCAAAATCCATTTTTCTATCACAGAGCGAATTGAAAACTTTACCCTGAAGGTTTTTTTAAATGAAGCTACTCCTCATTGCTGAAGGGTAGAAAATAATTTGTTACAAAAACTAGAGACATTTTAATTACTATATATATATTTTGTAAATATGACTAACCCTGAGTGCTCATACCTAAAGAGCACAGGTGCTCAGTGGAGATTTCAGCAGTCATCTGGTTTTCTCCTGGTCAGCACCAGCTGCCTGGATAACACTGCGAAGTCTCTGACTTTCAAGTGAGTGACAGATGGGAAGAGAGGCTTCAAGAAACCCACCTGACAAACTTTGCTTGCTATTGCTAAGTTTTAGCCTAGGGCCACAAACCTCATTTGTGACACGTTGCCTGACTTTTAGCATTCACCAGCAAAATCGCATTTGGCTTTGGACTTTCTAATTGGTGTTTGTTTGTCCTTTATACATGTTCCAGGGCAGAGATTGCCTCCCTTTATAGAATATAGCAACGTCATTTGCACTGTTCTTCTTACTTAACAACCAGAAGCACTGTTTAGTATTCAGGAAAACAAACTAAAAGCTGTTCACGTATAATGTCCTGATGATCCATATTGTCCTTGGTTTGTATCTCTAGGTGTCATTGGTTTACATCCATTGTGACTGCAAAGACTTTTATTAGCCATATACATTCCCCTTTCTGAGTCCGACTGAGCTCACATATTATGGCAATGCATTCCAGAGACTAATTTTATGTTACCATACGAAAGAAAACTTGTAACTGGTCTTTTTTTTTTTTTTCTGGGTATCATTTTATTTTTTGCTGCAGAGTTGGTAAAAATACTTTTCTCATCTATTTCCTCTTCTGCATTTATTATGTTCAATAACTGTAATTAATCTCCTCTGCAAGGCAAACAAATCTAATCCTCTCAGTGTCCCAGAGGAGGATTGCTTTTTGTATCTCTGATTATTTCTTGTCACCCAACTGCACACCGTATGTTATTGACATTTGGTAAATAACTTGGTTGAAATACCACCTTCCCGTTTCATCTCAGGTGGTGGTATAACACTTGTTTTTGTATTCCTGTGTCCCACTGCATCCTCATATGACATGTTTGCTGCACTATGTTATTCTTCTAGGAGGTCAAAGTTTAGTTTGAAAACCAAACCAATCACCAATTATCAGCAATGTAGGCTGATTACTATGAGTTTTCTAACCCAATACTTTTTAGTCTTTGTTTCTGAAGACTCTTTTTCATCTACCATCCACCTTAGTCACACACCTGTGAAAGGACCATATGGAGTTATTCAACTTTCTCTAGCACTTACCTTATACAAAAGAGCTGAAGATATTACCTACACAGAAAATTTAGTACCTCACTGATGAGTCAGTCATTATTCACATCCTATCTTGTGATGTTCCAGGTAGTGCTCATTCATATGTCCTTAAATTCTAATAGTGTTTTATTAACAGCCCTTACAGGAAAATTAATCAAGCATCACCAGTTACAACATCCACTGGTATATGTATCCCACAAGGTATTTTAAAGGAGGCAAATCAAATTCTCTTTCCATCCTCTCTTCTTCCAGCTCATCACTCATACATAGGCTTATGGCTTACATTTTTTCACTCACAGAAACCTGACCCAAAGACCAAGACTATGCAAACAGCTATCAACTCTCCCTTCCTCACACAATACATGTACCTATCCTATAATGTGGAAACCAAGATTTTTACTTGGTGTGGCTGTGTAACTCACCAGAGAGTTTGCTGTGCTTTGGTAGAAGAAAAAGTACATTTCTGGGATTCATGTACTGTGTTACAGGAATTGCAGACACTGCTTACCTTCCCACATTACACAGAAATCATCAGAAATTAATGTTCCTAACTGAAGTCATTACTGTAATTCACCTGGACAGGCTTTCCATTTTGTGTGGTTTGAGTTAAGGATACTGCTATTTTATAAATCAACAGGTAATTTTTTTCTGAGTACATATTATTTTAAAACACTACTTTCAATTTCTTTCTTTGTACTGTAAGCAAAATAGCAGAAGTGTAGGGAAAACTTCATCGCTCCACTGGATAGCAATCTATTCCTTATGGATCAAGGCTGTAAAAACACATACTGATTTATTGATTTGGGCTTGCATTTGCAGTAATTAAACTCCTGGCTTAGCTCTTGTGCACAGTTATATCTCACAGTTAGTATAATGTCCAGACTTTTATAATCTCTTATATCTCTCCATCACATAAAGTGTCTTAAATTGCTACTTTATATTTCTGGGTGGTTTTCACTTTGATGAAGATAATATGAAGAGATGGTAATACAAGCATTTTTTTTCCTGCTGAAAAAGCAAACAATATTTGCCAGGGTATAATATGAATAAAATACCACTGCTTCACTTCTTCTCAACTCTGTAGTAGTTCTGAGAGCAAATTCTGTATGAAATACTACAACATTCATTCTTCCTGCATCTCCATTTGATTTTTAGAGATAGTATGACTGCTTAGGACCTTTAAGGGAAAATTTATCAGGGTATTCAGAATCCCAAACATGAGCAAGAATTACCATTTTCCATTAGCTACTAAGGAAAACATTGACAAATAATTACCTGATAATTAATTATGTGCAGACTACATAAAAACTGAAAGAGTATTTGGGATAGAGTTTTGTACCCTTCTCAGAGACAATGTAGTTGAATAATATTATCGGTTTCTTCACAGATAGATGTTTGTAATTCTTCCACTGTTGGGCATGAAGTTTGAGTAAATCATTTAAATTTCTGTGTTTCCAGACACATATACATGTCCTGTTCTGTGACACTGCTCCACCTTTTGTAGATATCTTCAGAGATGGGAAGAACGGCAGTCTTAGCTTAAGAAGTGCATCATGGCTCCTTTGTACCAAACATTATATGAATAACTATGAACAGGCTCCATTGTGGCCCAGTAGTGGTACATACAGGTGTTGTATCATTCAGCAGTGGTCATTTTCATGGACTTTATAAGACCCCTGCAGATCTGTTAGTAGAGGTTCAGTCATCTCTCCCTTGCTCTCTCTTTAACAGGCTTCCTACAGCTGACAGTTAACATTAAATGTTCCTCCAGAGTTCTGCACCCTCTGGCATTCAAAAATGTTCTCCATCCCTTTCCTCTGTTCTTTCAATACAATCCATGACAGTAATCTGAATATACTTTCACCAGATCTTACTATCATAAATAGTTATTAGTTTAATTTTATAACCCAGCTAGTAGTTTTTGTGAATGCTTTGTGGGTACATCCTGCTTATTTTAAAGTCGGGATGGGAGTGGGGTGGAATATTAGGGAAAGCTAATGTTTGATTTCTGTCATATAACCAGCATATTTCTGTCCATCAATCAAAAATTAATTTTCCTCCTTTCTGGTACATAGCTTCTGTTATTTCTTTCCTCTGCTCTTGTTTTTCTTAATTCTTACAACATCTGCCAGTTAAATGAGTATGTCTTCCAGTAGGTAGGAAGAAGATGGAATTCGTGTTGTGCAGAGATTATATTAAGCATCTGATACTGTGAAATTACACACTCCATTTAAAAATAGTTGAAAGGAGGAGGAGCGGGTGGAAGAACAAATTATTAGCAGCCTGTTTGTCTGTCACAGTGATGACAGAATTTGGAAAGGTAATAGGAGGAGGTTTGTTGGGAAAGCTGTGGGATTTTACACTGTGGGAGGCCTCCTTGTGATTATTGCTCATGGCACAGAGATTTTGCCCGTACTGTCAAAGGTCAGTTTGGTAGCAGTTACATGCACCTTGTTCAGTTTGGAAGAATGACTATTATAAAATATTCAGCAGGTGTGCACTTCATAAACTTATGCTAGCTATATTCCCTGTGTCATGTGCAGGTCTGGAAATATACAGTGTCTTTAAGTCATAAACTGGCTTTCAAATGGTACTCCTCTATTTTCCTCTCCATGTTTTATTCAGGACAAGAATGTGCCCTCCAGTGACTGCAGCTGACAGCTGTGGATGAAAGACTGTGTATCAGCTGCTGTCTTCTCTGTTTTTAAGCCCTTCCTCATCATGTTCAGTCCAATGTGAATCAGGGTCCAAGATTTCTGCCATCATTTGTCTTTAGAATCTAAAGTTCTTCTTTCAAGGCTATGGGTAAGTCAGAAAGGCTCCAATGAAACTTCATTTACTAAAGAATGAAAATCAGAATAGCACTGTCAAAGTAGAAGGTATCAAAGCATATCAGCTGCAGATCCAGATTCTGCAAAAGTTAATCTGTACAGTTGCAAATGTAAACAAAAGTTATGGGTTTGGGTCTGTTGCTAGTGGCAAGTAAAATGCCAGTACTCCTTAGCATGTGAGTGGAAATCAGCCTTCATTCTGAGGTCTGCCCCAAATGATCCCAAGTGAGCATTCTCACCATCAGATGGGATCCCTCAGTTGATCTCAAAAGCCTGAAATTTGCTCATGAACACTGAATACAGTTCTTGGATTAAACCTATGCATAGCCATAGTGCTTGCAGAGTCAACTTTATCTCGAGAAGCAAATTAATCCCTTTTTCCTGAGAATGACAGGCTTTTTTTCTCTTTGCAGGTATTGGGTTCAGTAGCATATCTCAGTTTAAATGGTACATTTGGATGGAATAATTAAAAAGAAGTTTTAGAATGCCACACGAATGTGATGTGATGAGACAAACCAGTGTGCCTCTGGGACAGGCCATAACAGCTGTCCAATCTGTGGCATCTTGCTTGTGGCTTGAATGATTCGTTAAATTACACGGTCTGATTGTCCCTTATACATGAAGTATTGCAAGAATAGCTTTTAAGGAAACTCAAATTGTATTTCTAAAGCTGCAGTAATGCAACGATTTAACACCTCAACAGAGCTGGCACAAGGCTGTAGGCAGAGGTTAGAGAGCTGGAGCTAACAAGGTTTAGCTGATTTGATTTGACACCTCATCTCTACTTCTTACCATAGGCTGTTGTTGAGGGAGAGTGTAAGAACCAAAGGTCCAACCCCTGTTCTGGCAAGCAGAGAAGCAGAAGTTCCTGTCATTTGTGCATTCTCCTCTGATTCTCCCCTTTCCTAGCCCCTGGCAATGTCCCTGGCTAGTGTTCCCACTTCCTCTCCTTTCCTAGAAAGGAGTCACAAGTAGATGAGTTGGGGCTGATGTGAAGGAAGTTGTGTGGCTCCATTCAGAAGCTAAAAGTAGGTGAAGAGCTGAGGGAGGGAAGATTTGTGACTACCAGTGTTATACTCAAAATTAGCAGAAAGGCTGGTTCATAGAAGGAGGAAAAAACAAACAAACAAAACCAAAACAAAACCAAAACCAAAATAAAAAATAATAATAATAATAATAATAATAATAAAAAAGTCCCATTCACCATCTCTACAATCTCCCGTAGTCCTTTTCCCATCCCAGAAATCCTTTGATCC
>JANHFX010018701.1:63489-74585 GCA_027560015.1 Chloroceryle amazona | reverse complement strand
CCCTGAATCCTTGTGTTGATTTTGGTTGGAGTATTCATACTAACTAGTATGGGACTACGTTTTGGATTTGCGTTGAAAACACCAGTGATCATTCAGGGATGCTTTTGTTACTGCTGAGCAGTGCTTGCACAGAGCCAAGGCCTTTTCTGCTTCTCACAGCACCCTACCAGCCTGGGGGTGCACAAGGAGTTGGGAGGGGACACAGTCAGGACAACCAACCCCAGCTGACCAACAGGATATGCCATACTATATGACACCATGCACAGCAACACCAAACTGGGGAAAGAAGAAAGAGACAAGGACATTCAGAGTGATGGCATTTGTCTTCCTAAGTAACCATTACATGTGACAGAGCCATGCTGTCCAGGTGTTGGCTGAACACCTGCCTGCTGATGGGAAGAGCTGAACAGATTCCTCATTTTGCATTGTTTGTGCACACAGATTTTGCTTTACTTATTACATATTTATCTCAGCACATGAGTTTTCTCACTTTTACCCTCCTGATTCTTCCCCCCATCTCACAGGGAGGAGTGAGCAAGTGGCTGTGTGGGCTTAGTTACTGGTAAACCATGACAATCATGAAAATCTCCTTTACCTCTGCCAGCCCTCCTCACTCATCATCACTTGCTGAGGCTCCTGCAGACTCTTCCCAGCCCTGCTTCCAAAAATTTCCCACTCAAATCCTTTCTGCAGTCACTGCAAAAATAAGTTTTGTCTTTAAGCTTAGCCTGCTAACTATGTCTTCTCCACTTGTACTAAGTGTATCTATAAATCTCCAGGTGCTTGCAAGATAATGGTACATCAATTTATTTAAACAGATTTTTGACAATAATTTCCTCAGGAGTAACAGATTCAAATTCACCAAATACTAAAAAATAGTTTCCATTTACAAAAAGCTTACCAGTTCTACTCCAACTCTTTCAACATACTGCAGGCTTTTTTTCCCAAACCATCTCTTCATTTATAAAAATTATATATTACATAAAATATTACATTGTTATTATGTTTTGCTTAAGTATTTCATATGCTGAACAACCCAAATGCTATAAAACCCCACACTTTAAAGCTGAAAGAATTCCTCTGTAACATTTACAATTCTTAACCTGGCCATGCTGAAGTCACGTTTGAGCTAGAGAGTTTGGAAATACCCCCAAGTGATCTTTCTCTCATCATACTTTCCAAATGAATTTATGTTTTATTTTTGTTGTTGCTGCTGCTGTTATTCAGCTTTATTTATAAATCTTGGAAAATAGGAATTTATAATGAACACATAGTTAGTTTCTTAAATTATAGCACTGAGGCACTAAGAAGCACCACTATAATCAAGCTAATTAAAAGGCCACATTAAGGATGGGAATCTGCATATGAAAAGGAACATCATTTTCCTGACGGTGTCTTTACTATCCTCTTATATTTGCATGCACCCTGTAGAGTCTTGCCATCATTTGAAGCTGAGCTACTTAAAGAAAAATCAGGGGTTTACCCCTTAATCTCTTTAAACCAAAGCTGTATTTCTCGTTTTGGCCAACTAGTCCTGTGTTTTTCAAAGTTCATTCTTTGAAAAATTGGAAGTCTTTCATATATCCAGAATAGCAGATGTACAGCACACTTGGGGACAAATGAGATGAGTGAGTAGAGTGTTGAATTTTTAATGATGTTTCCCTGGTAAAGACTTCAGAAAGCACTTTTGAAGATTACCAACTAACTCAATAATGAGCATTTTTCTTCATTTGAAAACTGTAGAAAGATCACTATGGGCTTCCATACTCAGAAACTACTGTAGAACATTCTGGTCTTATTTTGGGTTTTTTTTCACTGCCAGAAAGGTAAAAAAGAGGGGCTAGGAAGACACTAACTGTGTAATAGCTGCTGAGGAGCACGGGACTCATAAGTTACATACTTTGCCAGACTTTCTTTTTGTAATATATCCTTATAGTTTCATCACTAAATAAACACTAAAACCTCAGGAATTTCCTATCATTTCATCATCTTCTGAAAGTTTCCTGTGAACTTGTAAATTTGTGCTACATAACGCCTTCAGCCATCACAAAGTTTCTCTTAACTGTCCACACAATTTCCTAGGGTTGGTAATGATTTAAGGCCTCATAGAATGCAGTGCACTGTGGAGAATTGGTTAGTCAGCTGTGCTTTACTTTATAGTGTTTTTTTTGCTGTTGTCTTTAAAAGGAAATCTGAACCACAGTTTTCCTGGGTTTACTCTAGAACATTTTTGTGGTAGGACATGTTCAGCATGAGAAAAATAAGGCCAAATGTTATTGAGTTCATGTGTATATGCAGTCTGTGTGGCTTTCTGTGACATATCTTCTTATACCCAGTCCTGCCTCTCCTACAAGGCAAAGTCTGCTGGCTTCCAGATGATTGACTTTTACAATTTTCTTGTCAAAGAGCAAAGTGCTCTAAATACATTCCTCTGCATGTTCTCATGGCACTCTTACTGCTCAGACCTATTAAAGCTCAGAGGAATGAACTATGCAAAATCCTTCATAGATTATTCATTATTCCCCAGATCACTTTTAACTGCATGCTTACTTCTTAGAAGCAATCTTTAAATAGAAGCCTCTGTGATATTATTAATTGAAAAAATGTTGCTTGGCAGATATGATTGAAGAGGGAAAACACTTGTAAGGGCTGTTGAGTCCTCCTGTGTGGCTGTCGATGGAAGTCAGTGTGATTCACAATATCCTGTCCTGAAAAGAAGCCTCATAGAGTTTGTGGAGAGAATACTCCTCTCGGCAAATTTAAGGATTCTTCAACATTTCTGAAACTGGTGTTTCCTTTCTGCAGCTTTTTGCACTTTCACCAACTTCTCTGCCTTTGAAAATCTTCTATTTCTTTAATGCATGCTTTATTGACATCTTTCAGTTGAAAAAGAAAAATGCACTTTATATGAGAGAGAATTCTTGCCTTCAGCATCAAGATAACCTCAACATTTAGAAATTAAATTAAAAAATGGAGATGTGGAGGAGCAATTCAGGGAAGTGACAAAAACCTTCAAGAATATTGTTTTTTTCAGAAGACAGTATGAATAGTTTGTTTTCATTTGAGCTGGGTATGTAGTATTTGATTCAAAAATAAGACACAGCTCATTATGTTGTGACATTCTATCCTCAGTAATGTATGCAGCCAATATTTTTATAAATCTTTAGACTCTATAAAAGATCACTGTGGAGTGACATGGTGATCTCTTCACCACATCCAGGTCTATTGAGGGAATTCCTGTAGGAGTGAGACTTTTCTAGACACTGAAATCCTCTCTAAACAAAAACATAAACAGTGGGGAAAAAAAGTGGAATACAAAACAGGCAGAGGACTCCAATTAATGTCCCCTTCTTCCTTCCTTATCCACATCACACAGCCTTGCATAAAATATGTAGGGAAGCTAGTCAGTGAGTCCAAGATGCATTAAGTCTGGCAGTGACATCCAGAATGTCAGGTGCAAAGATGAAGTGTAAGAGAGAAATGGTTGCAAAATACATCTCTTTTGTTTCCTTGGAAAGCAAGAACTTTGCAGCCAACACATTTGTCGGATTTAACTTTGTTTTTCAGTTGTATATTCTGATCAAGTACATCTTAAACTGGAAATTAATTTGTGTTTAGAAAATACCCAAACAGAACCAGTGAAGTACCTCTGCATACAGATGAGACACTATCTTAAGTCTTTGTAGCCACAAGCAGGAATTTAGAAAAGCAATGTTAAAAATTTCCAGATGAGAGCCTGACAGGCAATTGGCTTGGGAGGAGAAGAGTCCAGAGGGAATGTAGTAATCTTGTATTTGACTGAGCAAGCACCTGATTCAAAAGCCAGTAGGGAACATCACCAGCATAGCTTTATGAAAGACAGAGCAGGAGTCTGGCAGTAGTGATTAGGTTTTGTACCTCTAGATAAGGAATGTATGGAAAAGTCACAACCAGGAAAAGAAGCTCTCAAATTATATTGATCAAATCAAGAGAGGACTATATAAAAACCTCTGACAATAGTGAGGAAAACATCAAATTGTGTTAATTTTAGGAGATTTTTCATACTTTGTCAAAGGCTTCATAGCTTCCTGTATGCTTGCCATTGATCAAAGAGGGCCAAGCTCTGCTTGCTCATTAATCTTTCAATGTGAGTTCCCTACAGAGGTGACATAAAAATGCATCAAAACAATTCCTGTTCCCTAGTGGCCTAAGTACAAAGGAAAATCCTTCACAAATATTTCACATATCAGGCATGTATTGGTTTCTGTTCAGAACACATGCTGAGTCATCTTTAAAGAGCATCAAAGAAATATTGACATTCTTCTGAAATTTTTAAGCCAAATATTCTTGGAACTTAATGTTGAAAGCTTGAAATGCTGCCTGATAATTTGGACTAGATGAAGAAAAGACAACAGCTAGAAATTTAAAATATGTTCAGAAAATATTCATAACTTGTAAAGGATAATATTAATTCTGCAAAACCCTTTCAACTGTGCCACCTAAATCTAGAAATTATATAGTGCTCTATCCAGAAGAAGCATAGCTCAAAAACTTAGTCAGAGCTCTTTTCTTTTTGATGTGTATACAGATCGTACGTTCACTTAGCAGTGCCCTGTGCAGTGTTAAGTTTTTGGGTGACAATTACCATGGTTAAGTGGCAGATCTGCCCCTGTACATGCTCCTTTCATCTTGTAGATTTTAAAACTCCATCCTGGATTCTAAGTTTTGCTCATGTGAGAAAAAGGTAAACAAAAAAATAAAACTAAACATAACATAGGCTAAAGGAAACGCAACACATTTGAAGAGCAGCATATTCCCTAGGAAATCACACCCACACATCCATCAGTGTGTTTATACAGAGGTTTTCCCAACATCTGATCACTAATGTGACCAATAATCCAAAACTTTAGCCCATTCCTGGAGATCTTTAATACCATTAGTCAGAGTCACGTGGTGCAATTTGAAGCCTTGGAGCATGACTGCAAATCTGTGCCCAATGTTAAGATTTTTTACTTGATTTTATTTTTGCTTCTCGGAGCAATACAGGAGACAGAGGGAATGATTTACATTACCATCTTAAATGTTAATAAGAAATAAAGTAACAGAAGACTGACTAGATAGACACAAATAAAACTAATAGCACTATATATCTAATCCCAGATTCCATGTTGCCACAACAACTAGTTCATTAAAGAAGTATTTCTGGTGTTCTTTTCATGACAACAGGAGTTTTTATTCAAGTGAGTGAGCACAGAGGGGAGCACTTACAGAACCTTTATTTTGTTCTGATTACTTCAGTTATAAAAAAAGATTTTGTCAAATTAATGCCTACTGAAGAGTTGGAAATAGTGCTAATGCAAGCCTGGTGGAAGTGCTCACAGACTGGGACTGTCTCATGCTCTATACTCAGGCAAAACTCCAACTGGTTCATTACTTTAATAACCTTTGCTTGTGTTCAGCATCTGGCCTGAATGTACCAGGTTTCACTTTAAAATACAGATAAAGTCAGTTTGTTGCTTTTTTCTATTTACTTCTACATCTAATTAACTTTAAACAGAAAACACCAAGGTATAGCTAATGCCCAACTATGGAAAATGTGAAATAAGTCTTCATATACAGTGAAAAATACAGAGGGAAACAAAGAACTCAGACTTACTGCTACTTCCCATACTAGTTCCTTCTGTGATCTTAATACTTTGGTTATTTTACTCTGGTCTTCATTTTGTATAACAGAGAGATGACAACAATTCTTATAAAGGACTTTGGGAACTATAATGAAATACACTGTAGAAATGCTATATGTTGTTCTGGTTTAGTCTGATAAATTTTGGTAACTCACTATCTATTCAAAAGCTCAGTGTAATGTAATGATTGGCAGAGCATCACAGGGGCTATTTGCAATAGGAAAAAGTCACCATCTTATGAACTGTTTTATCTCCTTTCCACTGAAGTCAGGGGGATTTTTGCCAGTAATTTCAGAGGAGCTATATCCGTTCCCATAATCTACTTTGAAAACTGCACCCAGAGGAGAAGACAAGAAGGATCTAAAAACTGAAGTGCTCTTAGAACAGCATTCAGTCTTGTGACAGCATCAACGCTGGAGACTTGCTTTGTTCTTTCACTGCTAAAAATGATAATCCCTTAGGATTCATGTCACAGTCAAACTCATTTGTATGTTCACTAACATGGTGTTATCACATATTTCTCACAGGACTCCTCACAGAAAAATGTGGCATAGATGCAGTTTGAAAAAGCTACTATTTTCCAATATCTGAGCTATATTGTATAACTAATTCTCAGATTGCCATTCACTTTGCTTCCATAAAGTCAGGCTCATGCTTTTTGCAGGGAGAAATAGTGGTTGGGATCCTAGATAAAGTATGCCCTTGTATCTTAGGGCCAGAGAGTGTTTCTGCAGGTTCACTCCCCATTTCTTTGTCCTGATGTTGTATGCAGATTGTCTCAACTGGAGAGTAGAAGTGGGGCAGCTGAAAAAAGGATTTAAAGGATGCAGCAGAAGGCTTCAGGGCATACCCTTTCTCCATGCAGATAACCATGATAAATGCTTCTAGCAGAAGTCACTAGACATATATTCACTGCAAAGCAAAAATAGTACTGAGTGAGCATTCACTTTTGATTTATCAACACCTACAGTTACCATCATGGTAACTTTCCCTTGTTAGCAGAAGAGGAAGAGGTGTTGGGACCAATGGTCTGCTCGAGACACATGGACATTTCAAGATGTTGACACACGTACCAAGGTGGTTTTTAAAAAGAAATAAAGATCATAAAATTCAGTTCTCCCACTCTTCTACTTCATAAACAGTAGGAAGAATGAGGGGCTAGGAAAGTCTGTGACCTTCCATCTTTATGAAGACAAAGTCCAAACCACTTGTCTTAAATTCATCAATGTTTTAATGCCTTCAAGATCTTTCTTACTGTGTGATCTAAGAGTAAATATATTTACTCTTTTAAAAAGGTGTAGGAAATAGAAGGCTTTTAGAAAGTCATATCCACAACCAGTAAGACAATCAAAAACCAGGAAAGGCAACTTAACTCCACCTGCAATCAAAAGGAGCTGGATGCTACACAGGGAAGTCTGTATTGGGCATAAAGTGCCTCAAAGTTTGGCAGAGGTCAGAACAGGAATTAAGTCTGGCTTTGTAATTGAAACAACACAGGGTTTGCATTTACTATCTTATTAAAGTGATGAAACACATCAGAGGTTCCACTTGCTTCACAGAGCCCTTCACAGTGATTTGATCTGAATTATCTATATGCAGTTATTAACTGTATTCTTCAAAGGCAGAGCACTTGGTTTGCAGTCACTGAGAACAAATGTGCAGCAGTGACACCATGCCTTTCTTGGGAGCACAGCCAGTCCGGGAACCTGGGAGGTGAGCAAAATATTTCCATTCTTCTTTTTATGGTTTTGGGACCATGTTTTTATGTCAGAAGTCAGAGTACTTTAAGGCACAGCATCACCATGGAGCAGCATTTTGTAGGGAAAATGTGTTTCACGTGAGGAGGGAGGGAGGTACACAAAAAAAAGTCATGTTTCTCTGCCTCAGGTGTAGCCTTCAGTTTCTGCTTGGCCAACTCTGCCTCACTGCAGCACTGCTGCAGGACACTGGTGGCATTTTTCTCACATCTGTAGAGGCTGTAGTGCATGTGTACACATTAGCACCAGGGAGGACTGGCCTCAACATGTTTGCTTTATCTCTTCTCTGAATAAAAATGAATTTTAAGTCATGTGAAATCCTATCACCTCATCATCAGCATTCTGTCTACAAACTGAATTTCATTGTCTTTCTGTACCTGGGTGTTATGTATACGGTTGCACACATTTTAAAGACAACATGTTCCTTATATGGTGAAGGAAATAATATGCTCAGTGCTGCTGGTCATCATTAACATACTAAGTTGCTTTTACCTGTCGTTTCCGTTGCATCTAATAATGAAAGTGAGAGACCTGGGTAAAGTATTTTTTAACAAATACTTGCATTACCAGCTTTATATCTTCAAGAAAGAAATAAATGATATTTTGGCTTGAAGACACTGATTTGGAGCTGCTCTAAAAAGTTTTCTGGCCAGAGGTCCCTGACTGAAAGCTTTTGCAGTAAGCAGATACAATTAGGTCTGCTGTATTAACATAACTGGGAAATAGGAGTCGAATACTCAACATGACTTTCTGTGTTTCTAGAGAAGAAAGGTACAGAAAGCCTAGAGCATGCATTTAAAGAAGCTCAGTTGTTCAGTTTGTTGATAGCCGTAGTAAAAAGTCATCAAAAAATTTACCCACACAGGAAGACTAAAGAAAATTTCAAGCTCTAGGCAACTGTCTAAATGTTACAGCTACATCATAAAAAAGCTATCTGACAAAAATATCAGACCATGATACATGGTGCCATATACCACAGGTTTCATACAAATATAAGGACAATGGATATAATTTAACATGATGCATACATCCATTACCCCAATAATTCATCAGATTTTGTTTAATTTTCCTTTTTTTATCTAATGTTTCATAGCTTGGGTTATGAAAGAAATTGTAATGTAGTTTTGAAACCTGTCATCTCCTACTTTTAAGTTTTGTAGTCAAGTCACTATTTAAGCCAACTCAGACCCAAACATGCTTATCTACAGAAACCATTATAGATGCCAATAGATGCGTAATGCTACGTGAAAGGAAAAGAACTCTTCACAAACATGTTAATGACCAGTGACCAGAGTTGCATAGATAAAGGTTGGTACCGGGCCACTGGCATAACATATACATTATGACCACAAGTTTCTCATCCAGCATATAGCGTCATTAACAAAATTTCCTGGGTTTTATGGAATCAAACAGAGCTGGATGACAAAATGAAATTAAGTCAGAACTCTAAAACTTGAGCCAAATACAGAATTCAATTAATTGTTCTCAAATTATGAAACAAGTGGTTTCTTGGCATTTTAAGTAGTATCCGACAGCTGTCCAAGGACAAATAAAAACCCACTGCAGTTGAATGGCTGGTGCCTCAGAGATGGATATAATGTGGACAATTTCAACCCTAGTAATATTCAAAGATTCAAGGAAAACTTAAAAAAGAAAAATTAAAAAAATATATAAAAAAGACAACAAGCAAACAAAAACCACAAAAAATAACAGTCAAAAATCCAAACAAATAAATAAAAACATAAACCAAAACAACCCCAAATTTAAGCATCTATAAAAACCTCAGCAAAATGCAGTGTCCTAATTTAGCAGCTATCTGCCCCTGGAGATGGCCGGACTCCAGATGTTCTCTCAATTTTAGTCTGAAAGTGCCCTAAGCACACTCCATGATGTCTTCTGGACATATGCAGAACTACTCCAACTCAACAACTACACACCTCTCACTTCTGTTTCTTGTTACCCACAAACTAGGTGGACACTCAGCTAAAGCTCATGAGAGGCAGCCTATTAAATTGAGTTACAGCATTTCTACCCTCACCAGCAGAGAGCTCATTAACAAAGAGAAGCAGACTCACTTTTATTTTCCCTTTCAAAAGACAAATAGAGATCCAAGTCAGACTTTTAAGCAACAAGAAAGTGGTTAAAAGCTCACAGATGACTTGGGAGGATTGTGGTTTAGAGCCCTCTGGAGTCAATTAAAAAAAAAATAAATAAAAGAGGGTTTTAATATACTTTGAAACTTTCCATCTCAAGAAAGATATGGATACCAAAAGCTTTTGTGTCTTCAAAGAATAAGCAATTGCCATCCTATACCATGCAATTCTTGCCTATATACACAGTATCAGCTGGTTGTTATTACAAGCATAGCAATGAAAGCAGTGGATTTCAGTTTATGAGAAAGACTGGATATAAGCTGAACAGCTTTGGAGACAGCAAGTATCTGGAATATGTGATAAATGAAACACATCTTGCTGTCTCTGCAGGACACTTTGAAACCCTAGTGTTACAGAATGTTCTTTTATCAAAAGCAAGAGTAACCCTGAAATTGGAGCTTTTTCATGTTTTCCCTGACAAGAGAGTTCACTGCCTTATGCTGTTTCATTAACACCTTCCTCTGAGTGGTGAGAAGCAGGTTAGGAGTTTCTGTCTCCCTGCCTCTTTTAGGTGATGTTTGCAATTATTTTACCAAGAACACCATGTGAGGTTTATCTTTTATGTCACTAAATCTTGCATAATACAAGGTTAAACAAAACATGAGAAGAAAGTCTGGTGAAGTCTAAACTGTCAGCTTACATAGACCATCCACATAAGGAACCTAATTCTGTATAATGCTGCCAAGGCTTAACCCTGAGTATGTTTCCTCATAAGTCATATAAATTTTGATAGTGACATTCTCAGCCTCTTGGGCAACTTAACCACATGCTCCAGGACTGCCACATATAGAGCAAGCAGGTGATAAATATCAGTCTGCAATTATGAAAAGCAGGTCCTGTTTGACTAGCCTGATCTCCTACTATGACCAGGTGACCTGCTTAGTGGGTGAGGAAGAGGCTGTGGATGTTGTCTACCTGGACTTTACTAAAGCTTTTGTCAGTATTTCCCACAACATTCTCCTGGAGAAACTGCTCATGGTTTGGAGAGGTGTACTCTTCGCTGGATAAAAACTTGTTTGGATGGCCAGGCCTGGAGAATGGTGGTGAATGGAGTTAAATCCAGTTAGCAGTCAGTCAGAAGTGGTGCTCTCCAGGGCTCAGTACTGGGGCCAGTTCTGCTTAATATCTTTATCAAAGGCCTGGATGAAGGGATCAAGGGCAACCTGTTTAAAATTGCAGATGACACCAAGATATGTGGGAGCAGTGTTGATCTGATTAAGGGTAGGAAGTTCTACAGAAAGATCTGAACAGGCTGGATTGATGGGCCAAGGCAAATTCTATGAAGTTTAACAAGGCCAAGTGCTGGGTCCATGACTTGTGTCATGACAACCCCAGGCAATGCTACAGGCTTGGGGAAGAGTGGCTGGAAAGCTGCTTGGTGGAAAATGACCTGGGGGTGCTGGTGGACACCCAGCTGAACAGGAGCCAGCAGCGTGCCCAGGTAGCTAAGAAGGCCAATGGCATCCTGGCCTGTATCAGAAACGCTGTGCCTAGGAAAACTAGGGAAGTGGTTGTCCCTCTGT
>JANHFX010018701.1:36389-52845 GCA_027560015.1 Chloroceryle amazona | reverse complement strand
CTGACCAGAGCAGAGTAGAGCGGCAGAATCACCTCTCTCGATCTGCTGGCCACACTTCTTTTGATGCAGCCCAGGATACGATTGTCTTCCACTCATCTTTTTAAAGCATGGGGCAGGTGGTGTCTGTGTTCAACTAACTCTCATCTGTGGGGTTTGTCCTATTTAAAATAGAAAAAGGAAACAACAGTAATACGGAGCATTGTCTTGGTGAAGTTTCTCGAAAGTGCTTATTTAAACGTATTTACAACACATACATATATGCTTGCTAGTGTTTTAAGACCAAACTAGTACAATGCTCTAAGCTGTTGAAATCTGATGAAACTGTCACAAGAAGTTCTTCAGGACCTGACTGAAGTCCTAATGCTCTGCAAAGGTCTGAGCTACCTAATTTTTCCTAGATCTGAGGCAGCTCAGATTACTGCCACTTTCTGAGCAATTCTATGGCAATCTGTAGTTGCACAGTGCATATACATATCTGGATATTACCTTTAGGCCTTGAAATAGGTTGTGTGAACACTGCCCTCTTGTCGAGCTGTGATCCAAATGAGTGGATGTCCCAAACACTGTGTGAGAAATACTCTGACATGAGCAAGGTGATCTGGTGATCTAAGAAGCAGCCCTATGGTTAGAACAAGAGACAAAATATGCCAGCTAAGGTTGGAGTGAAGTACATCGGAGGGTAAATGGCCTCATCCCCTTGTCAAGTTTTCATATGTCCCACTTAGAAAAGGAAGCTTGCTGCCTACCAGGCAAAAGGCAATAAAATGCAGGGTGTCCATGAACACCCACTCAATTGGTGGAAAGGGTTAATGCTGCCCCTCCCCCTCTCACACATGTGAGATACACTTTCACTTTCTCTCCTCTCTCCCCCTCTCACTCTCCTCTTTACTTTCTGTTTCCTTTAAATACATCAAATATAGCTTCAGTCAGGTGATTAAGAATTAAACTTTGGTTTTATGGACCTATGGTGTAGTCTCCTTACTTTGACCTAAGTGAATCACCAAACCTCCATCACTCCCTTCTTACCCCCTGTGTCAAGTGGGACATGACACTCCCTCTCCCTTCTGCTGCAAGTAGTTAAACTGTATCAAGTAACTTGCAATTTCTCATTCCTGCATGAAATGGGTAGTAACAGATAGCTTTGGGATACTCCAGAGTAAGGGATAGACGAGAAAACATAAAATTGCAAGTTTGGTAGAGGCTTCATTAAAACTGACATCCATAAATGCTGAGAACAGTGAAACTAGATTCTAAAATTGTTGAATAACATTAAGATTGTTTTTTTTACTCAGAATGGGAAGTTACTGCCACAGACATCACCAATCTAATGAGCAACCTAATGCACTTTAAAATAAAATCCATTAAATGTGAATCATGGGAAATAACAAACAAACAAAACAACCCCAAAAACCCCAAATATATGCCATCAGGATATGCTTCCCTAGGACTGAGAGAAAACTACACAGGAACGAATAACAAGACAAAGGTAATTCCAGCCTTAAGACATAACTTAATCACATCCTAGAAAGACGACAAAGGTTTTTATCCTTTTACCCAAAGGATAAAAACCAGTAAGAATTGTAATTTTGATTTTTTAAAAAATATATCAGGAATATTGCATCAGCTGAAGTAATTACAGCGAGATCAAAAGCCTGTTGGCATTCTATTGGGATTCCAGGAGGCTTGATGGTCTCAGAGACTTTAAATTACAGAATTACCGTATCTCAGCAATACTCTGAACAGGAAGAGAAATCTGTACCCTTTCACTGCAACAAACAGGTGAATGCTTCTCCTTACAAAAAATTGGTCCAATATGCCATTTGAAGTGAAGTTCTGTCCTGTAAGCTCTGGCATTTGAGTTTGACAGTCATTTGTTGTTGGTTGGAATGAGGGAAACACCCTCACTAGGTATCTTGGTTTAGTTTTATACCAATCAATTAAATTACAAGAAGAAAATTAGTATTAAGTGTACAAACACATTTACTATATACTTGCAAATCATATCACCTGAGAATAGAACCATCTCAGAGATCTGCTATTAAACCAGTCCAAGATTAAGCACAGAACAGTAATTCTTGGTGGAGGATTCTCTTGCTAGTATCTTAAGAATAAAATTTTACCAGTCCAAGATGCTTTGAGACAGATGTCATTTCTTTGTCATTCAGAATTGCAGGAGGACCATCACAGCCTGAAAAAAAATGCGCTAGTAAATTATCTCAGAAAAAAAATTTGAAATGTTTGAAGCTTTCTATTTCCAGAAAATTTATGACTTGAGATGCTTATACTTCAGAACAAAGCTAATTCAAAACTAGAACACTGATTCTTTTTGAAACTTGCTTTCCTAAGTAATATTTATGCATCTGTGAACTCAAAAAAAAAGAGAGAGGAAACAGTTTTAAAACTACATGAATTTTCATACAAGCCGAAGGCCAGGTGCAGTATTTGATTACTACTCTTACCTACCTACCCTCTTCTTTCAGTTTATCATGTTGTCTTAAGGAATTTACATTAATTAAAATAAGCTAGGCATGAAGCAATCCATGTATTGATGACATCTCTACAGTCTTTAGGAGTTGCTTACATCAGCAGAAAATGCAACTGTAATAACCTGAGTATTTCACAATTATCCCAACTTTCCATTGCCAATTCCTCTATACAAGTACCTTTAAAAGGGTTGATTTAACTCCATTACATGTTCCTGCATTTTTCCAGAGCACTGCTTGAGTCCATGATTTTGGAATCCATCACTACAGTGGTGCAAATTAGGTACATTAAACAGTGAAGAATTATGAGAACCGTGATTTTGTCAATATTGAAGTGAGATGGTCAGCACAAATGGGGATTTGCAAGAGAAGGTATTGCTTTTTATTCTTGCCTTTGACTCAGCATGAGCTCTAGCTTCTAGTGCAGCAGCTGGCCCAGCTACAAGCAATTCAGACAAGCAATGTGCTTCCTTCCAGATGCAGAGAGAATATATTTCCCACCTAGGATATATGTAAATAAGTGTATGTTTTTGCTGTTATCCAGAGACCAGTTCTACACTAGCTGAACATCATTTCAAGTAAGCCTACATCATTTTATTATAGCAGTCAGTTTGCTTCATACTGTAAAAACAAAAAGCCTATTTAACAACACATGCAGCCATTGTGGCCACTAGCTGCTGGGAGCAGAGCATTCACAGGATTTCTGGAAGTAAACCAAACTTCTGACTGATATCCAAGAAGGTATTTCACAACTGTACGTGGTGTGATAGCTAAGTAATCATACCATTAGTGTTGAACTTGTTAGCAAGACAAAACCCTCGTGTACAAAAGGCCCCAGATGGCTAAGTATGTATTTTTCAAAGAGAAAATAATGAAGCTGTCTCTTTCATTACACATTAATAGCTTCTTTATTCTCTGCAGGAAAATAATCAGCCACTGAAGAGAGAATACAGAATGAGACTCTTGTGTCAGTTAGTTGCAGATTTATTTTCAGGGCTTAACACTTGTCTGGGGATTTTCATCTTAACAAATTTGCCTCATAAAAATAATATTTTGCTAAAGATTTGGCACTCTGAAATACAACAGGGAGGGTACTATTGGAATAAATATATGACCAGCTGAAAGCAATTCTCAATATCCAGATATCAAAGACTGACTGCAGATTTAGAACCCATCCTCATTGAGGGTGAAGTAGGAGCCTGTATCTGTAATTACAGATTGCTAAAGAAATAGTCTGGATTTTAACAGCCTTTCAAAAACCAAGTCTGATTTTGAGTATTTTAGGAATCTTTTCTTTCTAAGCTAACCACACATTTATATTGTTTACAGTGTGAATCACTAGCAACCACCTTCACACCAGCCATGAAAATATTGGTTAAAAAGCCCCAAGGATTTCCAAGTATCCTGGCAAGACCAAAATTGAAAGAGTTGCTGCAACAGTTCCACTGCATTTCATTAAATTGAAGAGATGCATCTGTCACCTTGCCTGTCAGAGCACCAGAGCAATTGTATGCTTGAAGATTGTAAAAGAAAACTCGTTCATGGCTTGCTGAAGTACAGATAGCTCTGTAATTTTCATCCCAAAGTGAGTAGAGCTCAAAGGCACAGCAGGAGCTCTGAGTTCAGAGATTGCCAACCACACTGAGCTTTGTAACTCCTGCTGCTAAAATCATTCAGGAACTGCACTGATAGAATTTCTGGAGCCAGATGGATGCTGGCTTTCCATAACCAAAACAAAGTTCCAAATGTACAAAGAAAAACAGAAAATGTGAAATACACCAATAATTAAAAAAATAAAATAATCAGGCAGGTCTCCAGACATATATTATTATTTTTATTTTCTAATGTTCTGACTGAGGGTCAGGTAGTCTGGAGTATAGACAGTGTCCTCCTTATTGCACTGTCTTGGGTTGTAATGCAGACAGATTAACAATCTCATCTCTACACTCAGCAACAGTTCATAGCATTGTAAACTTCTTAGGGCTCCATCATCCCAAGAAAATCAGTCACTGTATTCTTGCAACCTTTCATCACAGCAGCAATAAAAAGCTTCAGTTTGAGTTGGCATTTCTGGGGATCTGAACCTCCCTAGTGTGAAAACAGCTTTCAAGCTTGCCAAAACTACAGAGGGGATTTGTCTGCCTTGTCATACTTTCAAGTGCTCCCCAGGCCATACTAGCCTCTTTGCGTGGTTTGCAGCAGTTTGAATATCACCCTGAAATCTAAACAAGTCATCCTATGATGGACAACTTTGTTCTGTCTCCTGCCTCTGCTCTTTGTAGAGCCTTGTGTGCCTTAGGAAACACCCACAGGAACTGTGATTCTGCGCAGTTTTTTCCATTGGCTCCTTTGAGGATGAAAAGAAGCCTGTAAGAGGAGGTTTACTTTACGTTTCACATATTATTCATCTGCAGAAAGACTTGCCACAATCACTTTATGTCTAATTACTTCTCTGTCATTCCAGTTAGTCACTGCATATGATGCCAGTATCTGAAGAAACTATCTGAGGCATAATAAAACCTGATTTAGTTACCTTTCATACCCAGTCTACTATTGAGCTGCTGTATCAATTGCAATCTTCTACATCAGTGCCCTGTGGCTTTCTACACCATTGAGATGGACATTTTATAGCGCCAGTCAAGCACAGTCCCAGGTCTGCCCTTGAGTCCATCTCAGAGAGGTGCCAACAACACCTTTGCTTTGAACACTGGCCCTTACCTTTTATAGGCTCTGCAGACTTTCACTGTATGTCCAGTATGACCTTTTGCAAACATTAGTATAGCTGTGATAGCTCAGAGACAAATTTTTCCTTTTGTCTACTGATAATGGGCTTTGTTACTTTCTGAAAGAACATATCCTTTATAAAAGCTGTGTTAATGACATCCAAAAAAGATGTTTTACCCTGGCTTTATGGGAGTAAATGGGTGATATCTGTGTTTAATAACATACATACTTAGTCCATATCTGCTGCACTATTTCATGTTGAGGTTGAATCACAAGTAATCATGCTGTAAGTTTTGGACTACTATACAGCAAACTATTGTTTCCTTAGCAAATGTATTAGTTATCAAAAATCATGTAAACAGGGAGGGTTGGGGGTTGTTGTTTCAGTGATGTTATTGACTTTAAAAAAAATTGTCATATCAATAGGTCAAAAGTTCCAACACAATATTGTTCCAAGAAAAAAATATATATACACTGAACAGCTTTGCTTTGCAATGCCTATTTCTGGAGCTCTTGGAGAGTCTTTTTTTTCTAGGTGCCACACGGGAGATAAAGGGACTTCAACAACAATTGTATGGCAAACAGGGAAAAAAGCAGTTGACTTAACACTTTGTATACCTATTATATTGATATGTCATATGTCACCCAGCCAAACTCAAATGCACACTTCCATTTTGATGTCTCATAGGCACAATTTAACTTTACATTTTACATATTTACTTTTGTTTTCTTGCTATTTCCTGTCTCTTTTTTGACTATTCAATATAGCAAAACTTAATTTATTTTTTTTTTTAATCTTCCTCAGAACAGCCTTACTTGCAATCCATTAGCTAAGCTGTGGTTTAAGGCTTAGCTGTGTTGTGTTCTCCCCTCAGGATCCCAAATACACCTAAAAAACCTGTGGAAAATTCTTCTGCCTAGAAACAGAATTGTACGGCTGGTTTCCCAGATAACAGATCCTGTTGGAAATATGACTCCATCAAAATAATATAAGACATAATGCTAAGGCAAGGAAAAGTAGTGTGGAATATTTATGAAAGTCTTGATTTTACTTGAATTTTTACCTTTCTGTCTTTAGCAGATGAGCTCGGGATTTGATTTGTGGTGTAAATGAAATCAAAGGACTTAGAGGAACTTCATCTGGCCAAATGTAGATATTTACATTTGAGCTATTTGGCTGGATCATAGTCAGACGGTTTATCTTTATTGTAGATTCTCCTTTAAAATGCAATAAATTATATTCAGAAATTTCTCTCTTACAGATGATGTGGTTAATAATTTATGTAAATTTCTGTATTATATAGGTTCAGATTAATTACACCCTTGATGTCCAGAGGAAAGAGGGGTGCTAGCATCATAGTGCCTTGAATCAGAGGAGACCAAAGGACCTCTGGAGTCATAATGAATGTTAACAAAGTTTGTCACAATCACAGGTGCCTTTAAATTACATGCCCTGAGAGGAAAGATGTTTTCTGTGAGTTTGCAGACTGTGAAAGATAATCCACCCTTGTAGGGAAAATAAGTCAAGTGTAAACAGGAAGAGAAGCACCAATATAGTGCTCAGGGCCTTCATAAGAGCTGGCAGGTGACTAGAGGCAACAGTTTTTATAACCCAAAAGAGTAAAAGTTGAGGTGATGCAATTGTGGCCTTTTAAAGAATTCTTAGCATAAATGCAAGAAAGGTGCATGAGAGAAATTTGATATAAGAATATTTGTTGAGTATGAATACAGCTAGTTTGAAATCTAGAAGAATATTTCTAATCATCAGAAAAATAAAGTGTAAGAATATCTTTCTAATGGGAATACTCTAGGTGAGAAACCTGAATGGTTTCATGACATGCCTACAAAAAGCTATATAAAGGATCATATAAAGACATGTCTGTTGTAGCAAGAGCTGGAATCTACAGCTGAGCAAATCATACTCATGCAATCCCTCTTTGCTGTAATATAGCCCTGTGCCTCTAGCCTTTTATCTTTTGAGACCATAAAGTTTTAAAATTAAAGTTAATTACTATATAATTATTTAAGGACAATTTTATAAATTGTGATTAGATATAAATGTAGAGAAACAAATTAGCCATAGATTAATTACAAGATTGCTGCAAATTATGGTGCTGAGAATGGGATTGAGACTGGGAAAAAGGTCAGAACGAACTAAAGGTTTTGGATCCAAAACTGAATTCATGACTCAGCTCTTCTCATTAAGTCATATGGCAAATCTGAGGCCACAAATCTTCGGATTACTGTTTTTTCATCTCTAAAGACATTCCAAATTAAACTATTCTGCAGAATTTTAATGTTCCGTGACATGTTGGTTGCAGTTAAACATTTTGAAAGGACGTGGTGTTCACAGAGAAGGAAAATTATCCCTGATCCTCATCAGGGTAGGAAAAGACAAGACCTTATTGTCTCTGGCTGTAAATCAGTATCTATTTCTTACTTCAATGGTAAGTGTTTACCTGAATAAGTCCCTGGCTACAAGCAGCTACTAGCACTAGTATATCCTGATTTACAGGCATATAGGGACCACAGTCTGGTCCAGACTTGTCCAAATCAATGACCAGGAACTCACACCTCACAGAAACACTGGTTTTTCTGCAAGGACATCTCCTGATGGCCTTCTAAATAACTGTATCGTTAAGTACACAAATAGCCTTACTTGAGTGGCTCAGGCTCATAATTCATTTAATTGACATGATTTGCGTGACACAAAGAAACCATAATCTCCGCAATCCCTTTTGATCACTCAAATATGCCTAAGAAATGCCAAGGATTAGATTCCTTCTCAGTCTTCCTGATTATGAGTGTTAATGCTAACACAGAAACTATTCCCGCAGCACTGCAGCAGAAATAAAATGTTTTTAAATGGACTCATCATTAGCTCCCACCAGATATGTACTCATAAAATAGTCCCTGATTCAAGAACATCTTTGAAGCTGACTCTTCAAAAGATGCAGCACATAAAGATCCAGAACATTTCCTAGTACAAGTAGATATACAAAATTTGAATCACAAATTACTTTTTTACAAGGATCACAATACTGTTTCTGTTGAAGCACATTTTACTTTTGGAACTTACCCACCATTTAATGCAAGGCATGTATATAAACTCTTAAAAAATATTCTGTGGAAAGCCTTGGAGAGAAGGCTAAAGGCAAGATCAAAAGAACAGCAAATAAGTGTCTGGAAGTGATTACATGGACTGATGATGCCTGTGACAAAAAGAGGCTCATCCAGAAGGGCCAGATCATAGAAAGCCTCTTTACATAACTGCTGACTCACAAGGTACCTAGGAGCCAGTTGTGCAGCGAGAATCGTGCTAGAACAACATGACTAAAAAGATTATTAAAACCAACACTATAACAGACATCACCCATCTGAAGTTTAGGGGCTTTTGCCTGACCTCACACATGGTGGCAGCCATCGGTCCAGCTGGTGTCAGAAGAACAAGAGAGGCCTTGAAGCAACATACATTTCTATGTTTGCTGCTATCAGTGCTTTATACCCCTGTATAGCATTTATTTCATAGGTCTTGCCTTTGGAGGTAGTAGCAACCAATCACCTCTTCACACTGAGCTTGTAATGAGCTTGTTCAACAGTCATTTACAGTTTTTTACCATGTTCTTGAAGATTGGCTTACACTGGGCTCAGTATTTTGACTCAGATAGCTCATTCAAAAAGCTTGTATGTTTTTCGTTTATGCTCAAAAGGAACCCAAAGGAAGAAACAATTCAGGAAAATAACCATAAATGCATCACAGCAGTGGTAACTCCTAACTCACACCACCATGGAGAGCAGGAAGCCTCTAGGGGAAATCTAAGTGCAAAAGTGGAAGGGTGACAAGAAGAAACCTGATCTCACCACAGAAAGCCTTTTACACCGACATTCAAATCTACTTTTTTTCCACCAATGTCTATACTCAATTGAGGAGTAAATTAGGCTATAGCTTTTTTTTAAGAAAACTGAAAAAGCAATGAATGTCTTTAGCTTAGAAGGTACACTGAAGAAATATCAATGAAGTGTGATGCAGTTCATAAACTTGAGCAGATTCACACTATAGTATCTCAGAGGGACTAGACTGAATATTTTTCCATGCATTTTATGATTTCTGACATCTTCATTGAGAATTCTATTTTTTCAGCTATTACTAACAAAAAGACAGAATTCTGCTTTTCATGAAGTCACTTTTGACCACAGAAAGTTTTCTGCTGTAATGTCATTTTTCATCTCATTTTGGAATTGGAAAGCAATATCTTGAAATCTCCATGGGAACCCCTGGTGACATACTTTCCACACTCCAGCCCATGCACCCACCGCACATCCACCAGCCTGATGTGTTTGGCTCAGCAATGCCCAAGAGGAAGAGCAACTTTCACAGAAGCAACAGCACTTCCAGGTGGCTGAAGGATTGCTATGCTGAGGAAGGCACTGGGACGTTTATGAGAGAAGCTGCAAGGAAAGGAAAGCTAACTAAAATGTGAAACCAGAAGACAGAAGAGGAAGGGTCAAGAAGTAAAGCACTGATCCCTCCACTTTGTAGCGTAACAACACTGGTGACATTGGATCCTTTCTGCCAGCATAGGGTAGGATAACAGGATAACATAGGATAACATCTGTCCTTCATGGTCCAACTGTGGTTGAGCCAGGTGACCAAGCATCAGGGACACAGGTCACTTGATGCCCTACTCAGCCTGCCTGGAGATTGTACCTTAATGTGGATGATCTTCACAGCAAAAGCATGGTAGCAAAGGACACTGTAAGAAAAGGGCAAGACCATTATAGTCACAGTTGAAGGATTCTTCAATTAATTACAAAGCTTCATGGACACCTAAGTACCACAACTTTTAACCTAATGAAGCATTTCCCTGTACTTAGCTGCTGTGGGCATGCCAAAAATTTACCAGCTGATACAAGATCAAAGCTGTAGCAAGCAGCTGATCCTGTGCAGCATATCTACAGCTTCAGCTTTGACATTTTGCAGTTTTTATATAGCAACCAGCCAAGTGTGAATGGCTCCTGCCTCAAAGATTACAGCCAGCCACGCAGAACATCAGCAAGTATGTTTTAAGCAATGTCTACTCCCCTGTATGATCCTTTTATTCTCAGTGAGACAGAAATCAGAAAAGATGGTGTTTGCATGGGGAAGATTCAGCATATCTGTCACAGCAGCTTGTCAGAGTGGCAGCTTGCTCACGTCAAGTCTTCCCTCAGGCTGAGACTGGTTTGGCAGCCATGCTCAGACAAAGCCACACACAGTGAGGAGCTGATTAATAACCTACCTTGCTGAAAATGGCAGCTTTGCTGCAAAACCTCACATCCATATATAATCCCACCCTACAGAAAGAAACTTACTTTAGGAGAGCAGGTCTTCTCCACTCATCCATGTCTTTATCCCCTGCAGGGCTCACCTGCTCACTGAGACTGTCTGGCAATGTAGAGGCACAAAATACTCTACACCTTTGAAAAAAGTGTCCAGGTATAAAGAGGGATTAAATATATTTGGGCTCATCAAATCTTTTGTTTTCTTGTAAACTACCCATAGAAATAAATCAGATAAACTGTTTCCAAAGGAAAGCAACAGGTTTAATTTTCCTAATCTGTAATGAGACAATCCAACCCTTCTTTGTTCCCTGATACATGCAATGCACCTGCATGCCTATAGAAATAGCTGCTCCTCTACAGACATGTCTACACATCTGAAGATACACCATCATGATTGTAGATACTAATCCCAAGTGTTTGATTTTAATATATGAAATGCCTTTATGTCCTGAACTCAGTCCTCACTGAGGATATGGCCCCCAGGATAGCACAAAGGAGGGAACAAGGTGCAACTGGTGAAGAATGCAGAAGCCAGAAAATCAATGCAGACCTAATGCCTTGGAACATTCACTGCCCACATCACAATTGTTCCTCTAACACTTCAAGAGGGACTACAGGATTCCTCATTTTTCCTGTCTTTCATATATATCTGAAACTACAGTAACATCTGACACTGTATAAGTATTTTCAGCTTGAGCATCAGGGTAACATTTACCCATCATTTAAACAGGATAGAATACCAGCATGCTTAGCGAAGCACAGATATCCTAGAGACTTCAAAATAGTTAACACTTATACCCACAGCATTTCCAACCTGAAGGAAAAAATGAGTGTTCAGCAATACATCAATTTTTAGGAAGGCCTCAAGAGTGTCCACTTTTTTAAGTATTGCATGTCATATCGGTGCAAAAATTATCTTTTTCCATAAAAATATCAGTTCCACTCCTATCTGTTTAAGGCAGCCAAAGAGTAACACAAATGTGAAAGTCACCTGTTTATTTAGAGGGTGGTCTATATTAATAAGGAATCCATTCAAATTTCTGCCTTCTTACAAGAAATAGTGGAAAAAATCTCAACATCAGCACAAGAAAATAAAAGGGAGAAAGACAAGTGGAATTTTTTTCAAAGCAACAATGGAAAATGTTGTTACAAGCTGAAAACTGATGAAGAACTAAAAAGATCAGACAGACTTGTGTAGTCTACAAGATTAAAAAAAATGGGGGGCTAGCTGATAAAAATTTTCTGAAAGTTAATTCCTTATTCTGTATCAACTAAGATACAATGTTATCAAAGCTGGGGAAAATAAATAAAAAGAATAAAAAGAGAAAAAAATACCTAGAAGGATAATAACAAAGCCAATGGCACAGAGCCTCATAGAATCAATCATAGAATCAGAATGGTGGGGCTGGAAGGGACCTCTGCAGAACATCGAGTCCAACCCCTCTGCCAACACAGGAACACCCAGGACAGGCTGCACAGGAACAGATCCATTCGAGTCTTGAAAGCCTCTAGAGAAGTAGGCTCCACAACCTCCCTGGGTGGCCTGTTCCAAGGCTCTGTCACTCTCATAGTGAAGAAGTTTTTCCTCATGTTGAGGTGGAACTTCCTATGTTTTGCTTTCTTACCATTACTTCTTGTCCTATCACAGGGCATAACTGAAAAGAGTCTGGGCCCTTCTACTTGACACCCACCCTTCAGATATTTGTAAACATTAATAAGATCCCCTCTCAGTCTTCTCTTTTCCAGGCTAAACAGGCCCAGGACTCTCAGCCTTTCCTCATCACAGAGATGTTCCAGTCCCTTCATCATCCAACAGCTCTCTGTTGGACTCTAGTATTTCCCCATCCCTCTTGAACTGGGGAGACCAGAACTGAACACAATACTCCAGATGTGGTCTTATTAGTGCAGAGTAGAGGGGGCAGAGGACCTCCCTCAACCTGCTGGACATACTCTTCTTTATGCACCCCAGGATACCATTGGCCTTCCTGGACACAAGGGTACATTCCATGGATAACTCATTGTCCATCAGGATGCCAAAGTCCCTCCCCATAGAGGTTCTTTCCAACAGGTCTACCCATAACCTGTACAAGTACATGATGTTCCTCCCCAGGTGTAGGACTCTACACTTATCCTTGTTGAACTCCATTAGGTTTGCCTTTGCCCAGCTCTCCAGTCTGTCCACACTTAGCTGGACAGCAGCACAGACTTCCAGTGTATCAGCCACTCCTCCCAGTTTAGTATCATCAGCAAACTTACTGGCGGTACACTCTATCCCTTCATCCAGGTCATTGATGTTGAATAAGGCTGGACACAGAACTGACCCCTGGAGAACACCACACAGGTTGACAGCTGGACTCTGCACCACTGATCCCAACACTCTGAGCTCTATTGGTCAACCAGTTCTCAACACATCTCACTGTCCACTTGTACAGAGAACAAAGTCCAAGTCACATTCACAAAGTAGCTGCATGTCTGGAAGCATGAAACTCAGCACTGGGAGAGGTGGCAACCATCACTAGATCTGTATCTGGTGTTATCTGGATGCTTGGAGGAGTGTGAAATGGGGAGGAGGCCTCATGATCCCAGTCACCCATATTCCTTTGCCCTAAAACCAAAGAAGCCACTACCTCCACCCATGCAGGTGTGAATTAACAGCCTTTGTGGCATTATAATAAGCAGTGAGATTGTCTATAGCCATCCCCACCCACATGTATACTCCTGTGATGTAATGTAAAAATTAAGAGTATAAATATCACCCCAATTTTGGACCCAAAATAGGGACAGGATCAACTTGGAAGCATACTGACAATGAGATGGATTGATGAATTCGCTTCTTCTCCATCCCAGCTCAGGACGCCTTGTAGGTAAGATTATTTACCTCAGCATAACGCTGAGCGATATGCTTCTCCTCCCCAGGTGTTTCTCCTCAGGTGCATTTCTATCTTTTCCTGAGTGTATTCTTTTTGTTTGTTTTCTTTCTTTCTTTCTTTCCTTTTTCATCATGACTATATTAACTTTTGCTCCACTGTATTTCGGCTCAATGGGCTACAACGGGCAGGTTGTTACTGTTGCTCTTGTTAGTGTGTGTGTGCATATAGTGCATTGTTGTTGTTATATTGGTGACAAACCTTTAGTGTACCTGTGGCTTTGAATTTATCATCAGCAATCCAAAAGAACCTGTAAATGTTACTGTAAATAAACAATTACTGCACCATGTTGTGATCACTGTTGCCGAGATTGTTCCCAACCTTAATGTCCCCAGCTAGTCATTCTTTATTCATTAATACAAGATCCAGCAGTGCACCTCTTCTCTTTGGTTCCTCCATTACCTGCATTAAGAAGTTATCATCAATGCACTGCAAGAGCCTTTTTGACTGAACATGCCTAGCTGTGTGGGCTTCCCAGCAAATATCAGGGTGATTGAAGTCACCCATGAGTACCAAGGGGTGTGTTCTAGAGGTTACCTCCAGTTGTCTGTGGAAGGCCTCATCAACATCTTATTCTTGGTTTGGTGGTCTATAGTAGACCCCCACAACAATTTCACCCCCACTTTAAATGTCCCTTAATTCTTATCCACAAGCTTTCAACCCGTGCTGCATCCCCCCCTGGACAGAACTCAATACATTTCAGTTGCTCTCACACATAAAGAGCAACACCACCATCTTGCCTTGTTGGTCTCTCTTTCCTAAACAGTACATAGCCATCCATGACAACATTCCAGTCATGGGAGCTGTCCCATCATGTTTCAGTGATAGAAACTATATCATTGTCATGCAATCTAAGGCAGATCTCCAACTCCTCCTGCTTATTTCCCATACTCTGTGCATTGTTATGAACAGAGCAGGATTTAAGCCACCAGTTTTCACTCTTGCTATCTGACCATTCCTGGCCACTTCCATGGTTACCAACTTATTAGTGAGCCCAGTGTTATTATTGTCCTATGTACCACCATTATCCACCTTGAGTAAGACAATAGTCTGAAGGCTGTCCTCAGGCTCATCTCTAGTGAGACTGGTTTTACTCCCTTCCCCTTTTGAGACTAATTTAAAGCCCTTTACCCAAGTTCAGTTTACCCAAGTGATTTCTAACCCAATACTCATTGACCAGTGGAGAGTCTTCCGCCTTCTCTGCATCCTCTGTTACCAGGTCTCCCACCTCATTCAGAAGTGGGCCCACATTTTCCCTCATCTTTCTTTTACCATTGATGTATTTGAAGAAGCCTTTCTTGTTCTCTTTTACTTCCTCTGACAGGGTTAATTCCAAGAGGGCCTTGGCATTCCTTTTTGCTTCCCTACAAACCCTGACAGCATTCCTATAATTCTCCCAAGAGACCAGTCCCTTTTTCCACATGCTTTGAACTTCATTCTTCCACTTGAGTTTTTCCAGCAGCTCCTTGCTTATCCACGCTGGTCTCCTACTTCCTTTACTTGATTTTTTACTCAAAGGAATGCACCTGTCTTGAGCTTGGAGGAAGTGCAGTTTGAATATCAACCAGCTTTCTTGGGCCCCCTTATCTTCTAGAGGGATTCCTCCAAGGAATGCCCAAGGGATTCCTCCAAGCAGGTTTTTGAAGAGCACAAACTTACCCCTCCTGAAGTCCAGGGTTGCAATCTTACTTATTGCCTTGCTTTTTCCTTGTATACAAACTCGACCATGTCATCCTCACTACCACCAAGGCTGCTCCCAACCCTCACATTCTTGACCAGACCTTCTTTGTTCATTAATACAAGGTCCAGCAGCACACCCTTCCTCGCTGGGTTGAGCATATGGTTTTCACCTTTGGGGGGGGAGAAGACCTTCTGGTTCTCAAAAATGTCAGCACGCTGCCCCGCAAGTGCTGGGATATGACAACCCTGGGCACCCTCTAGCATCTCTATACATGCCCCTCCCCTTTCATATCTAGTTTAAAGCCCTGTCAATCAGCCCTGCAATCTCTTGTGCAAAGACTCTCTTCCCCCTCTGAGAAAGGTGTTTCCTATTAGCTGTCTGCACCTTGGTGCTATATAGATCATCCCATTGTCACAGAAGCCAAAACTGTTATGGTGACATCGGCTATGGAGCCAGGTATTAATAGCCAGTATTTGCCTGTTCACTCCAATGTCACTGCCTGCCACTGGAAGGAGAGAAGAAAAGAAAATTTGTGCCCTAGAATCCCTCACCAGTCATCCCAAGGCTCTAAAGTCTCTTTTGATCATTCTTAAATTACTAGTCTCAGTGTGCTCACCACCTACATGGAAGACCAGCAATGGATAATAATCTGAGGATCGTACCAAACGAGTCAGTTTTGTAGTGATGTCCTTAATCAAGGCTCGAGGGAGACAGCAGACTTCCCTGTGACAAGGGTATTCCTGGCATATTGGACTCTGTTCCTCTCAGAAGTGAGTTGCCTACAACTATAATAACCCTTCTTTACTTGTGGGTGTGGTCCTGATATAAGTAGCAGGCCTTTCTAATGCTGGAAAAATCTCTGGTGTAGGCTGCTCTTGGACTGCATCCTCATTTGGCTGGCCTTCCTTGACCAGGGTGTCATATCTGTTCTTCAGTGGCACCTGTGGGTGTGAGGTGGGTAAGGAGGGAGTTTGTCTGTTACCCCAACGATGAACTTGCCTCCATCCACTCCTCCCTTCCAGACTACTGGCTCTGGTCTGACAGGGGCAGGGTACAGGGTCTCGCTAGTCCTGGGTGTTTTCTGACAGTTGCTCCCATTTCTGTTTGAGGGAGGGCAGGGTCTGACTCCACCAGTCTATCTCCTGCTCAGCCTCCCTGGTGCTCCTCAACCTTTCAACTTCCTCTTGTAGCTCTGCTAGAAGGCAGAGGAGATCGTCTGCCTGTTCACACCGCACGCAGCAGTTCCCATCACTGTCACGAGCTGTCTGTGCCAGGCTGTGACACTGCTTACAGCCTGTGGCCTGGACGGCTGCGTGTTT
>JANHFX010018701.1:0-14296 GCA_027560015.1 Chloroceryle amazona | reverse complement strand
CATGAAGTTCACCCTCACCCAGCTCTCCAGCCTGTCCAACATCCTCACTACTGAGTCAGTCAACACCCTCCTCTGTCTGACAGCACATAGACAAGCACAAGGGGAACACTTCAGAGCAACAGACTATGCCAGGCTGCAGAGGAGCAAGATTAATGTTATTCCCAGTCAAGCGTGCTGGAAATGGCAGTCCTAGTTGCACAGCATTTTGTTTCCCTTAGGACATTAGCCTCTTCTGCCTCCTGCTCCAAGGGTGCTAATATGCAACATGGTTGCTAATACTGAAGGTTACTGTATAACTGTTCTTTGCAATGTCTGTGTATGTATGCAGGCACACAAAAAAAATCCCCAAAGCATCTGCAGTGCCAGGCTTACAGAAAAGAAGCGTGACACTATTGTGAGTCAACTCCACAAAATTATTTGGCAGTGTTCATTTTTGGCATTGATCATTTTACTTCTGTCAGCATGCTTTAAATACAGGCTAAGGTCTGCATAATGCACACAACAAGTCCATGGTAAAAAAATCCAGTGAAAAGTGTTTTTAGAGAAGAAGCTGGAAAGCAAAGAGGCTTTGTATGTTCTCTGTGCCTATAGTTCCAAAATGCCTGCTGTACAATTAACATTAGTCCCCAATACAGCTGTTGGAATGTATTTCAGAAAACTAATGCTTTCTTCCTCCACCCCCCTACCTACCAAGTGACTGGAGTCAGGATGCCTGAAAAGCAAAGGTTTGCAGATGCTTTAAGACCCACTGTTGCCCTGATGTTTCCAAATGCCGTGCAGGTGCTAGACCTGCTGTTATAAAAGTTGTGCACAGCACACTGAGGTCCAAATCTAGCCAGCCAAGGCAGCCTTGGCTCCTTAAACACATTGAGACCCTTTGGGTTGAGACCCATTTGAGCAGATTTCTGAATCTGTCCAGGAGTTAGCTATGGCCCAATCCAGTATATCATATACATTAAGACACAGTTTTCTTTGCAGGTCTGAGTACAAGTGAGGTCCCATTTGAGGGGACTCAGGATATCTGAGACAAAGCTGAGGTGTGTAGCTGGCAGTAAGGATTTCTTCACTGTCGATTTTGTCCTATTAATTCGTGGATTGACACACCAGTTTTCTTCATCATCACCTCTTTTCAAAATACATAGCGGCAGAAAGCAGACTTTCATCATTGCTTCACCGGTTCAATTCAGGACAGAGCTTAAAACCCACCCCCCAATTCCTGATCTCGCAGTTAATCTGGAGAAAATGTGGCTCAAAAAGCCACTGGCTGGGTGATCACACCTGACAAAAAGTTGCAACAGTTTTAACTTCCCCGTGTGTATTAATTCTTTCTTAATGCCTAAAATTTCTGCTATTTAAAATATGACCTTTCTTTACTCCATGGAATCCTTTATATCTTTCCCAACAATTTTTTTATTAAGCAACAGCTTCGGAGAATGTTTCTGTAAAAACTTATTTTTGTTGATGTTAACCTGAGGGAAATAAATAACCTTTTGTGAGTGCACACATTAGTGTATGAAAAATATATGCTCTGCCTGCAGTGTTGTCTGTGCAACAATCTTAGCAAACTGTGTATGAGTACAAGATAGTACTTTAACGAAAACACCCGTCAAGATTTGATAAAAAAGGATTTCATTATACAGAAGAAAAAAATTTGCCCTGTCCTTCATGTGAGGCCCTGCATGCAATAGTGATGCTTAAGAAGAGTCATGAAACTGGAAAATTCTGAATTATAGTCCTTAAGCAAGTTCGTAGAGGTCATAGAAATATGTCTTTCATCCTGTCTGTCAGATTTTTTTTTTTACTCTAATCAGACTCAGTTTTCATACAGGGAAGAGTAAGACACAAAGAAGTCTGAAAGAAACAAACATTTTTGTGAGGAATATATGACTGAGCATGATATTCAATTGGATTATTCTTAGCAAGGACTGAAGAGGTCTATTTGCAGAAATGAAGGTGTTCCAATTAATATAATATGGACATTTGCTGGTTACTAGATTCGTAGACTGCTTATAAGCAAGATACTTGTGCTATCCTATTTGTCTGAACATAGTTTATTAAAAGGTCAAGTAAAATAAATCAGACCTGCAGCAGCACATGGAGTGTTTGGCCAAAGTCTGTGTGTTAGAATTCACGTCACTCTCTAAAAACTTTTTACATTAAAATCAAATATTTATCACTAGTTATTTAGTATACTTAATGGAAGTGTATAAGAGATGCAAGTTTATGATAAAGTCTTGATAAAGCACATGCTTCAGTTAAAGAACCGTTTCCTAGCCTCATCATTATAAATATATAAAAAGGATTGTTATTTTCCTCCTGAAATATCATCATGAGACTGTTCAAAAGGAGACAAGTTATTTTGTCTGAAAGTGTCTATGCTATCCTTTGAGTGTAAAAAAAAAATCTATGAGACAAAATCCCAGCCTTTTCACATTCTTATATATCTTTAGGAAGATTTAAGAATGTACAGTTCTTAACATTTTTCTTTGTGTCAGCTCAGCTGCACAGCTGTCTCATAAGCCTTGATCTTGTCATTTCCTGCTGAAATTACAGCCCTCACAATATATACCAACTAAAACTTAAACAAATAGGAATTTCAGAGGCAGAGCAATATTTTTCTGATGCTGAAATATGAATGGTTGGCCAGTTCTTTTCTGGAGATATGTGTTTGCAGGAACAAGAGAGATATTTTTCAGATGAAAAGAATTTTCTAAAATTCCATAGCTTTTCATTCTAGAAGGAAAATAGAATTTTAATTGTCACTCAGAAAAGCTACTTTTCAAAAAGAAGACTATATATGATGTATCCACACACTATTTCCCTTATTCTTGCTAATGAGAAGGGAATTATTTTGAGTATTAAATATTTATAAAATACAGGCACCACCAGAGAAGTAGTTTTATGTTCCCAGCTTTTACAGCATAAAGTGGACTAAAGACCATGTCCTGACCACACTGAATTAAGTGGGATCCAGACACTACTCCACTAGTGCAGAACTAGTGTCTAAGCTACAGTCCTTTTGTGTGTCACCTTAATCAAAAACACAGGCCTATACAGGGGACAATCAAAGCAGGAAAAAAATTCCAAGCTTGGGAACACACTTCAGGCACACAGGAAGCTGGTAGCCAGCTCCCTTTTATAATTCTGAGTGCTGTCAGGGGCTTTCTCTTATGGTAGAAGCAATTTTGTAGAATACAAAAACAAATTAATGCTCTGGTCCATCAGAAGGAGAACCTAACACAGCATACACTAACCTAGGAGAGATTTGCCAGTGATTTACAAAGCGTTTCCAACATCTGTTGATTTGAGGACATCTTAAAGTTTTCCCACGTGCTGAAGGCCACTATTTAGCAAGTGCCAGAAGCTCACATAGGCAATGCCAATAGACTCTTTCCTTAATTGTTTTTCCCTGACTCATTATCACTGCTCCAGGGATGCTTCATCTGATGGGCTCTGTGGACCACAGGATGAAAAACCACTGAATTTTCAAGATAAAGAGAAGATCCAAAGACAGTAGCTATTAGCAACTGGTTCCAGCCAAGTTTTATTTCATTTATCTTGTCTTCACTGTGGCTCACCAGCAGCTTCTGCAGGTGCAGGAGTCCAGACAATGCCAACAGATATTTGGAGTGGTCATAGACAACATTTAGTCCACCAAGGCTTATTAGTACAGACTGAGACAATCAACTATTCATACTGATGTTACTTATTACTATTAAGCATTTGTAAAGTTCATGCCTGATAAATAAAAGTTTTCAGTACAAACAGTTGTTAATACCTAACATCTCTTCCCAAAGGCCCATTTCAGTGACTACTGCAAACAAAGGAATTAGTCCTGTTAAAAAATTTTTTAAAAATCAGGTCTTGAAAGGGTGGTTTCTACTGCCATTGAACAAGAGAAATACCAAAACCCTATCCAAACACATAGGTTGTAACATTCAAAAAGCAGTGCCAATGACTGAAAAATTACTGTTGAATTCCTACAGGACTCTTTTCCAACCTCAGCACCATTCATATCAATATGATGAACATTAAAAAACTCAACTAATCAGAATAAGAATGTCTTTCGGGCTTTAACACTTATGGTGTGATTTTTTCCTGCTTAGTCACTCAAAATATTGCAGAGTATTTATTCTCACAATATCCTTCCAAAGAGCAGAAGCAATGAGAAACTGAAGGTAAGAAGATGGAGAGATGAAGCCCATGGCCAAATAAGGAAACAAAACTGTCCTGCCAGCACTAAGCTTGTACTGTCATCGTTCTTACTCTCAGTCTGTACCACCTGAATCTTACAACCTGCAGAGATGACTGACTAATGCAAGAAGCTCTTCACTAAGCTCTTAAAATAAGATACATGCTTTCATCTCACTGACACTCTTTTCTGGGGCTGCGTCTGAAAGGGTTTCTTTGGAGCATACAACTGTTTGCTAATATGTCATTTTCTCTGCCCAATCCACATAAAATGTGAGATTGTTAAAGGCAAGGTAACAAAGGCAGTCTTTTTTGAGCAACTAAAGAAAGTTCTGCACAACACAAGGCTGCATGGAGCCCCACAGAGTAGATGCAAGAATTGCTGCCATGGGCTACTTCTTACCACATGACACGTTCAGGGGACAGGACCAGGACATCACTGGCCCTACTTGTCATATGCAGTTCGACCTCAAGCCAACCAGGCCCAAGAGAAGGGCTACCAGCAGAAAGATAATGATGATAAACCATCACTGAGCACTGGATGGCCTCTGACATACTCCTTGGTACATTATTAACAGCTTACTCGGATCCTGTTCAGGAGAGCACAGACAACTTGACTATGGTGGATGGGCAGCTTGGAAGAGATGGCAAGACTGGAAGGGAACAAGGTTTGTGTCTCTGCTTATGGAATAGAAAATGCAAGAGAATGGCAGAAGAGTGTAGTGCATTTAGTGTCCCTTCCTTGTTGCAAACACCTATGTTAAAGACTTAATTCTCTGGTTCAGTCACCACCATGCCAGCAACAATGGGAAGCAACACAAACATCATGCAAAAAGTGAACAGCTTGCACCTTGTGTCTCACTGCACACTTAGACTCCAAGCTCCCTGCCACAAGGCCTGTTGTCCTGCAGTGTGAGCACATCCTTCTTAAAATGGTGGCACCATCAATAGCTATAGCCACACAAATACAATATTGACTAATTGTGTGAAAGTCACAGGAACATAAAATTAGCCTAAAATTAGTATGCTTGAAACTTTCTCCATTTGCACTGTTTACAAACAATTTCACATAACTCCAAAAATATTTCAGTAAATGATTCACTGTACATAATTATGAATAGTCCAATCAGCTCTAACAAAATTACAGTGTTTTGTTTTACAAAGTTGCACTTCCCAGAAAATTATATATTGACTCTTTAGAATCCTAATGAAAATTAATATAAACTCTCACTTATATCTGACTTTTTTCAGACCTTTGAGATTTTTTTGAAGCCTATTAAAATATCCTTTTCTTTAGTTCTGCTACTAAGTTTTATCTTTCTGGGTTTTTTTTTGTCCTAATATCTAGAACTGTACTACCAGATATCAAGATTTAACCTCCCTCTTTTTTAAAAAAAAAAAAAAATTACAGCATCAAACAGTGTTAGAATACTAAAAATAGGTACCAAAAACTTGCTGTTAATTTTATTGGAAACATCAGTCTCTGATAAAGTACAATAATAGACTTAATAAACTTATTACTCCAATCTGTTGGGACAATTTTCTGTCTTTGTAGATCCCAACAAAAATTCTTCCTAGTTGTTCTTCTGTACAGTCCTAATAGTAACACTCTGGTCAACTGTTTGATTAAAGGATAATACAAAAAAAATATGCAGTATGTTAGTAGAAAAAGCAAAACAGAGCTTCCAAAAAGCACAATATGTAGCACATGCAATAGATGTAATATGTTTTCATCTTCAAACTGTACTTTTTAATAAAGAGAAGTTGTTGCAATGCCTCTCCACTTTCAGGAAGGTGTTCCATTCTCTTAAGTATGTTGACAATACCTTGTCCTTTTGAGCGAATGAGGGAATCCAATAACCAATACAAACTGACCTATGAATCCTTTCAATGAAGTTATAGTCTTTGATAATAAAGCATAAATACACATTTCAGCACTGATAAACAGCTGGTGACAAAGCTTTGTAACTAACAATATGTGCTCAGTTCCCCGGTAATAGGTTCCTTAGACATCCTCATTAAAGCATCAGCCAATTTGAGTGATGAACTATGAAAATTGACATCTGCCTTCAGATTTGCTCCTCATATAACAATTTTCACTCCTTTTTTCCCGTTGTACAATACAAATAGAAAAACTGTGGCTGCCTTTAAGTGGGAGATGAAACAAATCAATCACTTGTCAATCAGCAGAGGCAAAGAAGTCACAACTGAGAGAAGAGTTGTTGATTTCTCCTTTCTTAGCAAGACAGCAGCTATTTGAAGTATACAAAGGTGAGAAGGCAGAGGGAGGACGTCTCTTAGGCTGTTAAGTTTTGCACAGCCATCAAAGGCAATGAGACAATAGAAGAAATTAGGTATGACTGATGAGTGCCTGTAACTGGACACTGCTAACAACAACATGGGGCAAAAACTAGCCTCCCACTTTCTTGGGACATCATCCCTCTGCAGGAAAGTGCATTTTTCTCTGCAGTAAAACTCTTATTGATATAAAAATCAGCATTAGGCATCACAGAGGTTGATACGCAATACTGTCCTTTGCAACAGACAGAAAAGAAGAGATACTGTTATTAACTCTTGGAATAATAATTAGATTCATGTGAACACCAAAAAGACTGACTGAATGAATAATACTCTGACAGACAAAAAATTCCCAACAAACCAGAACATTTGTAAAACATGCTATACAGCCATCTGCAGAAGCAGTAAAATCACTACAGATGCTATGTCAATTGGTGAGTAAGAAATGTTGACGGATTTATAAAATGTTAATTTGGTAATGATACCAACATTGTATCATATAATTACTGAGGAGAAACCCATGGGATCTCAAGCCTGATTGCTCTGATGAGGGAGACTATCAGGTTCCATGCACTGCGCTCACCAACAGCCAGGAATATTTCAGATTACTTTGTTCTAGTTACCATCCCAGCTGTAAAACCGTGGTCAGCTGGATGTGGATTACCTTGCACTGTGACTTCTGAATCATACAAAAATGAAAATTTGTTATTGTGACCTGTACCTTGGAGTCCTGAGCTTTGTCCTGAATGAAAGCTAAAGTTCTGGATGCACACACAGATCTCCTGAGGGTGTCACCAGGAGATATCTCTTACTCTCCTGCAACAAAGGTGATCTTCAGTATTCAGTTTTCTCTCTCACCCAAAGGTTTTATGAACTTTGGATCAGAATGAGGTTATGCCAGTTCCTGGCTGCTTGTTGAATCAATTGTTTCAGAAGGAAACAGGTATTTTCTATGATCAGTCTGGTCACTGGAATGACTGAGATACCACAGTATCAACAGCACAGAGACATCTGACGAGGAAATCCTTTCAGACTGCTTTCTGGATATGCCTATACTGGAAAACTTAGCACAACTGGTCATCAGAAAACATTCGTCAAAGTTTCCATAAAGCTGAAGTCACAGGTAAGTGGTTCTAGTACTTTTCCTCCCTTTTTCGCTCTTAGTTTTAATTTGGGTTATTGCAGTCCAGTCCCACCTGGCTTGCAAAGATTTTGCATCAATTCAGCATGAGGTACAAGGGAAATATGAGGATTACAGGGCTCACATTCTCTGTGGTATAACAGAGAAGACAAGAGTGTTCCAGTGTTGCTCCTAGTTAAGCAAATCTTAAAATACACAGATTTTTATCTACATGAGCAAGCTGCTTATGGAAAGCCTCCCCAAACTTTTATATGAATTCTTTACAGTCCATGATTACTAAGTTTAACAACAGCAACAACAAAAAAATCACTGAAAGCAAGAGAGAGGCTATAAGCAATTCTATCTCTGTTGAACCTGAATTGAAAGCCAATAATAACCCAAATGATTTCAGCAGCTTTCAAAAGCATTTGTCAATTTTTTTTTCAGCTAAATTAAATTGAACCCACATGCTCAACTGTACCTAAGCATAAACAGTTACCATGGTTACGGGGGAGATTTTTCTAAATGTAGTACAGTATATGAAATAATCAGACAAAATGACTATGCATAAACTGAAGGCAGGTGGGTAAGACATTTAAAAATACCAAGTAAACAGAAAAAAAAAAACTCAATAAAAATAATTCCTCAAGATTTGTGCCATTACCTTTATTACATTGTGAATGAGAAAATGGTAATGGGGAGAGAGAGTGTGAAAGCAAATACTTGAAAAATCATCCATTTGGCAATTGTAATACTAGCTAAAAAGGAGCTGACTACAAGAAAATTTATTAATACAGGAAAACAAATTAAGATACACTCTAACTCAGTGGAACTACTCTTTGTAGAGAGTACTGTTTGAGACATATAACAACCATTATTAATCAAAGAAAGTATATTGATTCACAGACTGAGAAAAGAAAACAGAAATCAGACAGACTGTTTTTCAGGCAAGACCCTGTGTACAGTGGAGACTCGACACTTTAGCTTACAGATGACCCCTTCCTTCTCCACAAGGGAGAACAATATCCACATCCATAACAAAAGAATGACTGCTGTTCACAGAAACAAAACTTGTTTAGCAATGCTGACTTACTTAAGAGGATCCCTTCTCATCTTTGTTGTTTGGGGTTTTTTTTCTTTGTTTACAACTTAGGTCAAATTTTGCATTTTGTGAAGGATTTAATTCCCTTTTCAGGGTGGCAGAAACAGATTTTTCCCTTGCTGCTAAGATGTTCAAGCTTTTTGCCCTATTCAAAAAAAAAACAAAAAAAAAAACAACCAACAAAAAAAAACCAAACAAAAAACCCACCCAAACAAACAACAAAAAAAAACAATACAGAGATGCAGGTTTTGAAGGTTAATATATCAAAAATATGCTAAAGAAAACTTTCTTCTAAATGAATCATTAAGATAGTTGGAAACCACTTTTCTACTTAATTCAGTGGGACTCTATATGAGAGGTTGTATTTTGTACTTGAGGATTACATTACAAGACCAGGGCTTTATAAAAATGGTAATCACAGCAACAGTATTCTCATTAGAGTTGAGACACATTTTTTCCTAACATCTTTGAAGGTGTTGATTGTAACCATTATTGATCATAGCTGTTTTCCCTCTCTGTTCCTGTGCAGTTTGAAATACCTTACTTATACACTTCTGGTAATGCAACATGTTCCCACTGTGAAATCATTACCTTAAAAAAAATTAAGGTCATAGCCCAACCACTTTGAGTACTTTGAGACTACACATGATGTTACTCCTACACAAAACTGTCATTTTCAGATCACAGATGAAATTCTTTAATTTATGGTTCAAAAATTCAGTGTCCTGATGCAGTCTTGTTAGCTTTTAGTAATTCTCTAGGATGTTATTTATACTAAAGAATTTTACATTTTCCTTCTTCGATACTTTTATTTAACTCTCTGGTCCCACAGATGTGTGATTTAGGGAAACGCTTAAAGAATTTGCCTTCCAAAGTTGCTCAGCATTGCCTTATTTACAGAGGCATATGAACTGCTCAAACAGCAGTTCTCTAAATATACATATATACATGCAGCATACTCTAAAATATACACTGACTTAGGCTGGCCAGCAAATTAGGCAGAAGAGCTCTTTTAGTCCAAACAATAATGTGGATTTCTATAGTCCATGGGTGGTGGTAACATACAGTTTGTTTTGTAAGAACAATGGGACCATAAACCAAAAGACCACAGTAGCCTGTCTGGAAATGAGCCTAAGTGGCAAACAAAATGATGAGTATGTCTTATTGCTACCACAGTGCAGAACTCAATTGCAGTGTCTGGAAGAAGGGAGATCATGATGGAGCAAGCATCCTCTATCCCACTATTTTCTAGGATGCTGAAATCTACTCAGTGCCCCAGGGCCTTCACCCTTATGATCTTGACCGAACCAAGACAGCAAGTAGGCTCCACATAATATTGGTCCCACCTCAAAAAGCAAATAATATTTAAAGTATATGATTTTTATTCCTCACTTTTTTGCTTTCTCATTTATTTATTGCTTTGCTCCTCTTGTTTAATAAGAGCATTGCTCTGGCAGTACTGTGTGTTCTGCAGCACCACTGTGAGTTGCTGACTAGAAACACAAAAAGCAATCCTTTAAGCAGCCTGAATTTGAAAAGGGTTTGACAAATATTTGAGTATCTTGGTTTGTGTGTTGTGCTAGTCTTTCTCCAGCAACATTGCTGCCAGTGGGACACTGAAAGACAAGCCTTAGCTCTTCTTGCTCTCAAGGTTTAAGACATTATCACCTGATTGCTCATCTTGCACCTTTCCCAGAGGTTACTTCCTACACAGCAGGGATTGTTAAGAAACATACATACGTATCTTAGCCTGCTTTCTTAGCTTATGCTGATGATAAAAGTGGGTCAGATCTGGAACACAGGACTATGATTTGGGGATGGGGTAAGATGTGAGTGCACATTTCATTCTGCCTTAGAGGGACAGGGGAGACAACCAAGGACAAAAACACGTTTAATCATCACAGCAAATGCAGTGCTAATCAGAGAAAGTCTGCTCATAAGGCACCATTCCTTTTTGCTTGATGGGTTTTCTTGTTCTGTTTTCAAAGATGCAGTTCAGCTCAGTCAGCTTTTTCTTTTTTACCCAAAAACCTAGCGATTTTTATTTTAATACTATACAAAAGTGTGTCAAATGGTTGTTTTGGTTTTCCATATTGAAATTTTACTAAAGGAAAGCTAAAGGAAAATAAGGGTATCGTTAAATAGAAAGGCCTGCTGAACATTTTTCATTGGAATGCAGATTGTTTTGTCTCTTTTTGTAACTCTTTTTAATGGAAGGTTAAAAAACTTTAATAGTGGTCATTTGTAGTGAAACTGCAGAAATTCAAGTGTCAGTGTTTAATTACAAAAGCTTTACTGACCTCTTCAATGAAGTACAGTAAGAGATATCATGTTATAACTTTCATATCTGTGTCCAATGTTGGGCATGTTTCAAAACTTCACAGATTTCACAGAAAATATCTATTAGCTTCACAGTTAGCAATGTAACTCTGATCAGCCCATTCCCACAGAAAATGACTCACAGTAACTTAAAAACAAAAATCCAAGTAATCCAGAAAACAATAAATGAAAAAAAAAAAAAAGAGAGGCATCAGAGCTTGTAGCTTAGCTCTTTGTAGCCAGGAAAAGATGCTTTCTTGTCAGACAAATTATTCCCAGAGAAACATTTCCTTGTTTCTTATTAGGAGGCAAATAGAAGTTTTCATGATTGAGAGGGCTTTCTCTTCTCCTAAATATATTTTTCTTTGTAATTGCTATTCAAAAGGTGCTTGTTCTGTCCTTAAGGGATCATGTTTATTCCTTCAGGGTAGTATGTGCAGTGTTATCTCACTTATTTGGAAAAAAAAATAATCAGTGATGTAGTGCTTGTGTGATTATTGGCCTAAAGAGAGCAGAGTCAGGCATTCCAGAGCAGTATTGTGCCTGCGTGACTTCCATAAAGTCTTGAAAGCTTTCAATATGAACTTGCTCTTTTAACAATAACTAAATTTTAATGAGCCCATAGAAACAGATAATTAGCACATAATGCAACACAATATTTTAACAGGAAATGAAGGCAAGGGGTCCAGCAAAGATTTCTGTACATACTACACAAACCTGAAAATACAGGCAGCAGTATCACCCTGGTGAATCTTCCTCCCATGAATAATCAGGTATGCTCATTCCAAAAGAGGACATTGTAACTTCTCTATTACATTTAAGCAGCATTGATGGATGGAAAGCTGATGACTTCAGTGTTGATTGGCATCCTTCTTGCATAAATTTCAACAGATCCCTTTGTGTTGCACTCTATGTATAAATTTACTGTCCTAGCCTTAGACTGGTAGCCCATAAATAGAAAAGAAGGCAAGGGAAAATTGTTTTGTTTCAGAATTTTCTCTTGAATTATCATAATACAAATGTGGATCACACGGTCATAAAATCAATAACATACTGAATGTCACAGTAATTAGGAGTCCATCAAAAAATAGAATGTTTGAATATAAAGGACCATGACTTTTTCTGTGAAAATGAAAGTATAAATATTTATTTATTGTCTCTGAGGCCTCAAAAACATTCCCTGAAAACTTTAACACCAAGAAATAATTCAGTGAAGGACTAGAATGTGGCTTTGTCATGCCTCCTCCCCTGGCCAATTTTCTCTCCTTTACAAACTGTTTTTACTTGCCTTTCCCACTCCTGAGCCCACAGGACACACTTTTGGGAATCTGAGGCTCTATGATATCATTTTGGAGAACCTTTGTTCAGCCAGGAGGAAGGAACTAGATGCACACAGCAATGACTTGTGTAGAATATAACAAACATGAATATGAGCAAAATATCTCCAAGCCCTCATCTGTCATCTCCACATTTCTCAGCAGGAGGTTTCTCTGGACATGGCAATGGGTAAGGCTCTATAAAGGATTTAACAGCAGTGCTTTCTTGACCTTTTGTATAATTTTAAATATGTATGTTTTGCTTCTTCTGATCTCCACAATAACAGCCTGCAAAAGAAAATATTCACTTGGGGTAAAATGTTTATTTTTTGAGACATGTTATAGTTTCAGTATCCATAAGCTTTTAACAATGTGTATCTTCGTTGGAAGTGTTCTGTAGAATTAGAAAGTCTCTATTATAGTTTTTTATTAAAGTGGTTGACTTGATGCATCTTGTACAGAAAAAAAAATAGATAATAAACACAAATGAAATAATCTGTTAGATGTGATAATCACTTTATATTACTTCCTCTGACTTATTTTTGATTCTGTTATGAATGTATACTGAACTACCCTTTGGACATGATAACGCTCTTATACCAATTTCATGACTTTTTCAGACATAGTGATATTATTGTTCTACTGGATGAGGCAAGACTGTAATCAGGTTTTCCATCTTTTTGTGCAGTACAATTGTCATAAAGGATTTGTTTATAGGTCATAATTTTCTTCCTTGGTCAATATGCAGTGTGATTGGTACCTTTACACTCTGTTCTACTTGGTTGATCTCTACTGATTATTATACATTTACATGACAAAAGCATCATTTAATATTAAAATGTGTAATAAGATTAGGCAAAATGAATGGAAGACTGCCTAGCTACAGCTGATGTTTTTTGGAAGCTGAATTTAAAATGATTGCTGGACTTTTAAGACACTTTTAAGTGAAATAATAGATGTTAAAGCTACTTCTGAAATAATGGAGAAAATATTTCAACTACTGGTAAGCAGAATAGATTTTAATAATCAGCTATGATACCAAAAAAGTGATAACAATTCTGAAGGCTGACAAGATAAATCACACACAACTAACAAATGGGTTAAACTGATTGGAAAGAAATAACAGAAGTATGTGATATGGATTTAAATTTCTCCGACTTCTTTGGAAAACATGCTATACTTTATACCTGTAAACATTTCTAATATAGAGATGTATTGAGTCCACTGATCTGTATGTAGGAGATTAATTCTTCTTGACCTGCAACTGTACCAAGATACATAATTTACAGGAGAGATTTAACAGATTTATTCAATTTTAAAAAATAGGATAACTACTTAATACAAAAAGTATTTGTAAAGTAGGTACATGTCCCTGTTTCTCAGTAGTACTGTGGGGCAGTCAGATATTAAGATGAATTATAAAATAAAATTAAGAGGTCAATTCAATCATGCATGTTGACATTGTTCATCTGGATCTATGATTGTTATTGCCTACCCCATTTTCATTTTTAGTAATCTCAATTTAGGTTCAAATTTTATTCTAATCCTACTGTATTTACAATAGACCAAGCCACTTAAGAAGGGACAAAAGATGCATGTGAGAGAGCAGGATACATAGTGCCACCTCTCCTACACTGAGTCCTGAAATTCTACCTTGGGCTCAGGCAACGGAGGAGAGAAGACCTAAGCCCAGAGCCATTCTGTCAAAACCTGTCCTCCTGGCATGAGGAATCTCTGTCCCAAAATGAAAGGCAGATGGGAAATTCTGAAATGTTTCCATCTCCAGAGATTCCCACAGATCAAAATAAGCTGTGTCTTTCCCACAGTGCTGTTACTGAACTTTCTCAGAGTTTTTCTTTCTTTCCTTTCTTTCTTTTCTTTCTTTCTTTTCTTTCTTTCTTTCTTTCTTTCTTTCTTTCTTTCTTTCTTTCTTTCTTTCTTTCTTTCTTT
>JANHFX010018700.1:8613-27438 GCA_027560015.1 Chloroceryle amazona | reverse complement strand
GTGATCACTGCCAGCAGCAGCCACTGTCTGGGAAAACAGGCTGCTGCCTGCAGACAGTGCAGTGAGTTAGAAGAACTGAGCTGGAAAGTAAAATCCTTGAACAGGACTAGTTCTGTTCTCACCCAAACCAGGACACCATAGGATCTCTTGCCTGCTACTAGATGGATTTTCTTACTTCACCTTTGAGGATCACATCAATTATTCTGTTGCGTTAGGCTTCATAAGAGCGTTGGCACACGTTACTGCTTAAAACCAATAATTATGATTCAAATATGCTAGAATTCTGTAAAATCTTTCAGGAGGTGGTAGACTGTCCCTCATTTACTATTTGTATCTTTCAGAGGTGCAAACACACTGGCAGTGCTTCCAAAATCTTACATTTCTGTCATGTTTTTAGCTTTCTCTCTTTTCTTTGTGAGCAGCTGAATGGTTATTTATTTTCTTCAATTTCTTTTCTGACATTGGAATCAGTTTGTATTCTCATTAATACAAAGGTGGAGGATTTTCAGCATTAGAATTCCAGTACTGTTAATAAATACCATGGTGGTGAATGCCCTAAGCTAAAATTTTCACTTTCTTATGTATTATTAAAGGTAGTGTTAGTCTATGAAGAGTTTGCTTATAAATTATGATAAATAATGACCAATTTATTCTTGGCTTGAACGTAGGAATTCAGGCCAATGTCCAGCACGTATGCCTTTCTCATGCAAAAATTGCTTCTTTGCTTGTACAATGAAGGTAGCTTCAGTAGGGATTGGCTGCACCTCTCTACTTCAAGGATGAATAATGGAAACTATGAGCATATGTAATTTGGCATAAATATGAGAAAAAGTTGGAGTAAAGAAGTTGTGGACCACTAACTTTGTCTTATATTTTGAAGGGTAATATTTAACAAAGCTTAAATAGTAACATGTTTGGGTTTTATGAAATGGGATGTATTTCAACCCACATTTTTAGTCAATTTGTTGCTGCTCCTGACACTGTGGTGCAAGTGTGTTATTCAACCTCTTCAGAGCACAGGCTACTTTGAATAAGCTGCAAAGTGAAAATATGACTTTCTAGTCTTGTACTTGTATAATTAGTTTGGCCAAGTTCTTGTGAAATTATTTCAGATCTCATTATAATCCCAATTTTACTTCACGTGGTTATTCCTTCTCTTCCTGACATGTTATCCAAGTGCTGCTGATTCCATGTATTTATTCACATTGAAGGATTCTAATAGAGCAGCAGACTCTCTAGCCTGGGTGTTTATAAACAGCTTTCTGAATTTATGTGCCTCCTCATTTTGTAGACCAGTTTGCACACAGTGTGCTTATATAAACATGCAGGGACCAAGATTGCACATCACTAGTTAAGTGTCACTGTGAGTCGAGAGGAAGGATTGGAAAAGTGGCATTTTGTCCTTCAGCTGCCTTCACAGAATCCCTGTCTCATGTCTTGGCTTCATCCAGAAGCTCAACTTTAGTTTTAGACTATTAATTCCTTAGATTTGCTGTCTCTGTACAGATTTTGAGTGGGGAGTCCTATAAACTTCAGTGATTTTTGAGCTTCCTGGGAAGAGTTAGGACTGCTTTTATTTATCTCATCCATCTAGAACTCACCCAGTGGTATGGCTGTATTGCTGTGATTGGTTGACAAAGTAACAGTTACTGTGTTTACCTAGGCAAAATAATTGGGTTTATCACCAAAAGGAGAAATTTTAACATTTCCAGGATATTAGCAGAATAAACTATTTTGACACAGGTATTCAGAATGTTTCTACAGCATCCAGTATGACTTTGTGTCTCAAACAAAAAACCCCAGGAAGGCATGTTTTTCAATGCTGGCAGCAAGAGATAGTAGATTATTTTTTAAATCAACCTTCTTAAGGCTTTTAGAAAGAAGTTATTTTGGTTGCTGTGATTGAGGTCGGGATCTCACTGATGGCACTTGTTGTGCGGGAGTTTGTGTACTGTCTTCTGACTTTTCACTGCAGACATTTCTGCTGTCAGGGGGAGCTGCATCAGGAAATTTCACTTTGGCTTTTGAGCAGGGAGCTGGTGCCATTTCCTCACAGCCTCAGTCTTTATATAAACTTCCCCTCTGGGAATTGAGATCCATTCAGTATGTATAAAACTTTCATATGTAATAGCAATACCTTTTCCTTGCTGTCTTCTGAAATGTAAGAGCAGGCTTCAGGTTCTAATGAAGAATCTCTTGCCTTCATGTTTTATTAAGGCTCTTCTGCTTTGCTCTTGGGCTGGGTTCAGGTGAACAAAGGTGCACTGTTTTATTGGGAAGTCTTACAAGAACCTGAATATTTGCCATTTTCTCAGTGATTCTGTCCTCTCATCTTGCTGCTTTGTTTTGCACATTTGGAAACCGTGACAGCTCAAGACAATCAAATTTGTTCTGTTGTTTCCCAGTAATCCACTGGTAAACTATCAGATTGTATTATTTGCAAAAAGTGATTTATAGTTATTTAATTGTATAATTCTTTGTAAGACAGAACTGGCAAACAGGGAGAATTAGGGAGTTTTGAACTCTTCAAAAGAAATGGGAAAAAAAGGTCAGTGAGGAAAAGGGGTTGATGCAAACTAATATAACCTGAGGATTAAATTAAAAAATTAAAACAACCAAAACCAAACAACAACAAAGCAAACTGAAAACAAAGCAAAGCTACCACGCTTAGCAATACTCAGTCTTGAAACCTGATTTATGTGGTACAGGCTTTGCCAAAGTTTTTGAATGTGCTGTCTCACTTTGGCACACCTGTCCTCATAGGGCCCCTTGAGTTTGCAGCAGCATCTTTTCTCCGATGGCTGGCGGTATTTATTTGCTGGAAGTGCTTCCATTCACTCGGGAGGAACAGATCCACTCTCAGCAGCTGGTGGTGGTTTGCCATCTTCCCATCAGTGTACATAACTGCAGTCCTATCCTTGCTTCCCAGTCCTGAAGGAACTGAACAGCAGCCAAAACATTTCTGTTTAAGGCTTTGTGACTAACGCTTCTGAGACACCACGTAAAGAATGTTTTGCCACAGTTTAGGAGACTCTGAGGTGTATTCTAAAATAAACTTTTAAAATGATTGGGTTTTGTAGGAGCAACAATTGATTATATTGCAGAAAAACAAGAAAAAGGACACCTTTATATCTGAATGATGCTGGTGAGGTTATGAAGTTATTTCAAGAGTCTAAAGTCATTGCACACGCTTCTGAAGCTGATGAGATATCTTATATATGTGACTGGATGTGCTTTACATTAATATTTCAAGGCTAAATTTTCTAACTGTCTTTACTTACTAGATGCTTTTCCTTGTTAGATCATACCACCAAATTTTTGCTGTTAGGATGATGCTAGAATTTAGATTTTGTGCTAGAGATCTGTGGTCTTGTACTGTGCAAGTCTGCATGGAAATTATTATTGTCAAGTATTCTTTATATTACAGTAGGTACTTTGTGGGTGGTTTTTGTTGGTCAGCTTTTTGTGTGTGTGTTTTGTTGTGTTGTTTTTCTCCTCCTGGCCTAGTAGCTGAAGCATTGAAAAAACACAGGTACAGCTGTGTAACTGTAGCAGTGTAACAGTTACTCTGCTGCCATTTAGAAATCATCTCATAGCTGAGCATCTCTGTGTCAATGGGCATTTATACTTAAGACTTCTCTGTTAAGTAAGGAAATGTCCTACTCTGGATTCTCACACAAATGTTTTCCAGAAAGGTTAAATGGGCAAACTTCACTAGGCTAGACCATAACCTGTTGGGAACTGAATTTTTACCTCTGGATCCCTGTCCCTAAGGAGCCAGACATTTTTAACAACTCCAGAGCAGTGTGTGACCTGGTGATACTGAGATATTCTGCCAGTCTCTGAGGTTTCATGCTTCTGGGAGAGGCAGAAGTGGAGAGTTTTGACAATAAAATATGTTCTCGAAGAAGAACATCTCCTGATAGTCTTTGCAGGGGGTGCATGCCATTTAAGAAATGCAGTGTAGCATAAACAGCCTTCTGGTGGTTGTTAGGAGCAAAAGCATAGTCCTGCTTTGTTCAAGGAGGAAATACTTCAGGGTGTAGCAGATTGATAGCGTCTACTTCAAAAGTATTGTGAGTTGAGGTGTCCTCCAAAACAAGAAAATGATCTGAGAGATCACACAGCAGTGGTGATGAATTATAGTGGGACATTTTCTGAAGTGTGGACCTTAGGAAAAGGTTCTCTCCAAAAACATAGATTGTATCAATAATAAAGACTGTTTCTGTGTGCATAAGGTTAAATACGCTACGATTATGATTCTTTTTGTAGGATGTTAATGAAATGGGTGCTTGCAAAGCAGTTTGTCTGGGTTTTTTTTCTTCAAAACTGGTCTTTCAGTCGCAGTTAGGAAGTTTAGTTTCTTAATTTTCCTTGTTTTCTGTGTGACCTATTGATGTTGCAAGTGTCTCCTTCCTTCCTCTTCCCCTTGCCCCCACATCACATGCAGGAAGTAATTTTGGCACTGCGAAGGATCTGACAGAAGAAATAAGATCATTAACATCTGAGAAGGAGGGGCTGGAAGGACTTCTCAATGAACTGCTGGTTCTGAGTTCCAGAAATGTCCGAAAATTAGAGAGAGTTAAAGATGATTACACCAGACTGAAACAAGAACTTGAAGAAGGAGAGGCTGCCTTTGGTAAGTAGTTCACAGGCTGTTACAGCCTTCGCTCCATCGTGAGCACCTAGATGTCTACTGGGTTTGAACCATCCTGCATTTCACAGAATACACTGATTTTTCTGAGGAAATTTGGCCACTACCTAGATAAACAATATGCTGGATATCCTCTTAGCTATTTCTAGTGGAAGTGGGGAAAGTTGAGGGGGAAGAATGGATACCCCAGCAATATACTTGAGGGGGAAGAATGGATACCCCAGCAATATACAGCTTTTGCAGGTTTATCTTAGCCAAGTTCTCTATAACTTTAATTTCTACACCCATTTGTGTAATAATGATGGCAATACTCTGTACTTATTCACATACAGAGAACCACAGGTAGTCTTTTGCGTGGAAGCAGTAGATGCAGTTGGCTGTGACAACAGAACCATGCTTAGTATCTGTAACTAAATATTTATGTATATAAAATATTTGGTGCTGAGTCTGAATGTTGACCTGCTTCTGACGGCAAGAGTTCCCTTGGTAAATTTATGCTTGGGAGGGTTAAACAGCTTGCCAATCACAGCTCATATATAACTTAACTATAAGCAGTGTGCTTGGGTTGCAGTGTCACCGTGGAATTGGGAAAGTTCTGTGCAATTACTGGGAAAGCTACTGACAACAAAAATAGCAGTCATTCCTAGACTTGGTTTATCCTCACGTCTGCTGTACTCTCTCCTGAAGTTAAGCAGAGAAAGTGGCCTTGCTGCTTGATTCAATGAAAAGGCTGAATAACATTTATTTGACAACAAATGTACAGTTTCTATAGTTACCCAAACAGTGAAGTATAAACCAGAGAGCTGCTTTAAAGCTATAAGGGTTTGAAAGTCTTTCTTTTCTCAGTGTCTTATGAGCAGGAGGTTGGTTGGAGAGAGGGAAGTGCCTGGTTTAAAAGGATATGAAGTTTTTCATAAGCAAGTGGATAGGCAGTAACAATTTCAGAAACAAAAGTTTTGTAGGTAACTGAATATGTCTGAGACAGTATTTTAAAGATGCATGCAGGAATGAATATTTATATGCACACACACTCTCTACTAGATAAGGACTTTCTTAGAAACTAGGTGGTTAAAAATTTATAAAACCTTTCCTTAAAGCAGTGCACTGTTACGTAAGCTCTGTCATTCAAACCCACATCAGGCAATACTTCCTCATTTCTTGGATTTGCAAGTGAGCTGAATGGGATTCTGACCTTGCATTCTGTCCATTTTGTTGCTCCTTTTGTTTCTAGGACAATTAAACTTCCTATAATACACATGCCCTTCTCATTTGTATTTTCCTACAGCAGGATTTTAAACAAAACCTGTGCAAGACTTGCTGAAGCAACAGAATTGGTTGTAGTTCATAGATTATTTTTTTTTTTTCCCCTCTTTGTATTTATGTAGCTGTAAGGAGGAGTCGTCTTGGTCTGACCTCTCCTGTCCTACAGTTTATGACAGTAAATTGCAAAACACTGGTGGTTACTATGTGGACTGGTCTTTTAATTTATTGTGATTCTGTAGGTGTAAGGAGAAATTTATCCTTGAGGATAAAGTAAGGAAAATAAAACTATCAAGCACATATTAGTCAGAGCTACACACTGGAAATCTGAGGGCTTCCCTTTTCCTCTTCCCTGCCCTCTTGCATGTAATCTACACCATTGTCTCCTTTAACAAATGGAAGCTTACTTAGGTTTGAGAATGCTAGCATAAGTTGGATATCAACATGTTTAATTGAATGAAAGCCTTCTGATACTCTCTGGAAAATAGTAAACAGATTGGATCTTAAAGATAAACCCCCCTAAAAAAGCAAGCAAACCATTTGAATATGATTTTGTTTTCATTTGGTTTTGCTGTTGTTCAGAAGAGCTGGAGATAATTGTGTTGGCTTTGTCTGTGCTGTGAAAGGTGCAATTTGTGTTGGGGTAACCGAGCTGACTTACTGCACAGCATCAGGCTTTGTGGTTCATTTAAGCCAGTAAAATCCGTGCTGCTGCTGAGATTGCTCGTGTTGCCTTTTCCTCCTGTTCCTCCCCCATCCCATATCCCAGCTGAATGCTGACCAGAAACCTGATGTGAGCAGGGCATTAGCACACCCATGAGACTCACCAGCATGTGGTGGGAGTGGAGTGCTGCGCTAGCATAAGGCACGGAGCAGGGATGTGGGGCTGCTGATGGGGAGTGTTTTGACCTGCTGCTGTTGGTGACACTGGTTTTTGGGAGAGTGTTTGGCAGGAAAACTGCCTTCTAAAATGCTGCTGCTGCTTGAGCTACTAGCAGCATGGGCTCAGCTGCTCTGTGCTATGGGTTAAATTGGGAGTATGAATGATTGGCCCCATTGCTTGGTGCAGCCCGTTCCTGGTTAGTTTGACTTCTCAGGGAGAGAAATCCTCTTTCCATCTGACTCTGCTAACTGAGGATGTTACAGTCCTGCAGCTTCTTTTACTGTCAGTCTGCCCAGAGTTCACTAGGGAGACCTTCAGGCCAAATTAGCCATGCCAACTTAAACACCGAAACGATCTGGGCCAGGCTGGCTGCTCCGTGTCCTGGTGTGCAGCAGAGTTGTACTGGTGATGCCTTCTGTGGCACGGCTGTGCTTTGGCTCAACTCTTTATGAAACGTGTTCATCCATGAACTAAACTCAGGTTACAAAAGGATCATAGAGAAAGAGGTCACTTTCCCTGTTTTTTGAAGGTTTATGGTTGTTTAAATGAAGTTAGTGGGTTTATGTCTTTCAATGCAGAAAGGAGATGCTTCATTTTTCTCTAGGAAAAATCTGGATCGACTGAAGCTGTTGTTTCCACTAATTCTTGCTTTTGTGTTGTTTCCAGGGAATAATCTTCTTTCTCTGCATCAGGAACCCTCCCTCTTTTTTTTTTTTTTGATCTAGCACATTTAAACTTTCTGCACAGGTATTCCTTCAGATGGCTATTTCTGCATCATCTGGCACTTGAACTCTTTTCTGTCTTTGAACTTCTGTAAACTTATTTTGAAATGTCTTGGGGTGGTGGTTTTTTTTTAAGATAATACTACTTTGGAAAACAGAAAACAAAGAAATTGAAATGCTAAAATATGTGTGTTTGTCTTTCTCTTGTGTATAAATTGATCACCTATTGTTGATTTCTCCCAGTAATGTAGATATAAGGAAGCAGACATCAAGGGAAGAGACTTAATCACAAAATAATCAGAGCTGGAATTTTAAATAGGACACATCATTAGCATGTTAATGAATTTTCTCACTTTGTGCCAGCTGCCCAAGTATAAAAGATATTGCAGATGTAGCGCAAAAATCAGGCTTGGTTTACTGTGCTGAGAGCTGTCAATGCTCCCTGTATAGGAGATTTGACAAAAATCCTTTCATATTTTTAGACATGCTCAAAAATATGTTGGTTTCCCCCGCTCCCCCCCATGGGCTAATAGAAGTATTGACAAGTGATGCTGTTTATTAGCATTCTGAGATGAATAGTACTAATTTGTCCTTTAGATAACAACTTTCTTCTGAGGGCATCAGAGCACTTGTATAAAAGTGATCAGCTGTCATTGCTGTTTTACAGATAGGGAAGCCAGGGACACAGAGGTCATGTAATTTTACCCCAAATGGTGGTCAAGCAGAGTTTGCTGGTTGCTCTAACATCAATCATAATTGAATTAATCACTTGCAGTAAACAGATTTGATATAATTTCATACTCTGTGAGCTTTACATTCTTCTAGACTGCAGGTAGATTTATAGCCTAAGACACAGTGGTTCTGAGAAAATAGCTGTTTACTCTTGAACAGATCTGCCTTATAAAGTCAGAAGGTTCTGTTATGGCAAAGAAGAGAAAGCTTTGCAGCCCAAACCAGCCAAACCCACGCTCCAGACAAGTGAAGCTTAATTACTTGCCTGTCAGCCAAACTGCTGGATTGCGCTTATAAATCCTTGCTCGGGTTGATTGGCATTTGTAACCTAGGGCTGGAAATGAAACCTCCCCTCTTGTCTTGGTTTCCTCATTACAAGTACTGACGGGCAGGTTTCCCTGTCTCATTTGCTGAATACCTTTTCTGGCTGTACTCAGCCATTTGCTGCCCCTATTACACTTTTGGGAAAGCATCGCCTGGTGAATAATGTATGTGTGCACAAAACTAGGGGGGACTCTGTTTCCTGGTCTAATTGCTAGGTTGTGCTTGACGAGTCGTTTTAAGTGGAATTTCTCTACTGAATTAATTTCTAGAGGAAATGAAAAAGAAAGGCTATCATACGGAGGAAAATAGCTTTTTAACCTTTTTTTTTTTCCCCACAACTATTGTTTAGAAGCTGATACTGCAGTCTCTGCCTCTCAACTCTCATTGCCATCGTGAGTTTTATTGTCTCAGAAATTCCTTGTGTAAGTCCTGAAGCTCTTGCCAGCCTGCTTGTAGAGTGAAGCTTTCTGGAATTGAACAGATATGTTTGTTACCTAATAAATTACATGGAGCAGCAGGGTTTCTTCGGCAGCTGGAATTTTCTTTCACACTCAGTTTTATTTCCTCTTGTTCAATGCACATAGTCTGCATGCTCACACAGACTATCTCAGAGCTTTTTATCCTCTAACACAAGAGAAACCGATCCCAGTCCTTTTTTATTTTCAATTTGCCTTTTTATTTTTAATTTTGTTTTGGCTTAGCTGCTTAAGAATAAAACGTGTTCAGGATGTACTCTGAAGAATAACAAAAATTCTCCTTTTACAGCCATTGTTCAAAAAGCTGCATGTTTGGCCATTCTTGAGGATGTATTTAATTAGTCTAAAGCTTAATATCATGAGGGCAGCAGAAATCACTAGTAGTGCTGCTTGAAGTAATACTGGCTTTGCATAGTGAAGTATTTATGGGAAGCAGGTTCTGTGTTTCCTATACAATTGTATAGGATGTGATTTACCAACCAGTTAATGATCATTTACTGCAAAGGATTTTGATTCTCTTTGAAAGACGTGGGTTTATTCTGACAGATTCTACACTGAAAGCTTTATAATAGAAGCACATGCAATGTGCTTCCCACTGGGAAACCTTTCTCTTTTTTTCTTAGTTTAAATATTTGTTTTTAATAATAGCTGTTATACAAAAGCTTCTCTTTTTATCTTCTAACTGATTTTTTTGCAATGCTTTCTGAACATGTCTAAGGGCTTTATACCACTTAATTATTTCCAAAATATTAACTCAGTATCTGCCTATGAGATGACAAAAATGGTTTCAAGTTTTGATTTACTGATTTTTTTTCTTTTTTTTTCAGGTGGTAGTTTTAATTTTTTTCCTCTGTGCTGTTTGTGTGGGTTTTTTGTGTTGTATTTGTGTGTGTGTGTGTTGGTTTTGTTTTGCTTTGTTTTTCTTTTGAGGGGGGAGGTGGGTGGTTGTTTTATTTTATTGGATTTTTTTTGTGTGTGTGTATATGTTTTGTTTTCTGGGTGTTTTATATTTTACTGGGGGAGAGGGTGGTGTTTGTGTTGTGTTTGGGGTTGTTTTTTTTTACCAACTAGGCTTTCCATAGTGTTCCCACCATTCATCCTGTGTCTGAGTGATTATCTGATTCTAAGCTGAAAAGCTGAACATTTTGATTGCTTCTATTTAAATAAATCAATAAGAGAACCACGTAGTGTGTAACAGATGGGCTTCCACAAGGAAGAAGCTGTTCTGGGTCTCATTGTATGTCCACTTCTAATTTGTGCAAGGTCATTACGTTCTGCATGCCATACCTGTATGAAATGCTCCTTGTCATTCAAGTGAGTGGTGAAATGGAACGGCTCATTGCTTATGTCTACGGCCATCTCTGTTTAAACAGTGATCTTGTCAGATCTAGCCATGATTCACTCTATTTAGCTTTCAGAGAAAGTATAAAACCCTTGGTGGTGGAGCAGAAATAAGGCTGGCTCTGCAGCTGGTAGCATCTGATTTGACATTCAACTGATGCTCCAAAGTAGTGTTTAGCAGCCTTCTGTCAGGCAGCATGTAAAAGCCAGGTCAATATAAGAAATTAAAATAATAATTATAATAAAAAAAAAGACACAAGCACAGACAAAAAAACCCCAACCATACAAAAAAAAAAACCAGCCCAAACCCCAAAAACCCAACAAACAAAAAAACCCGAAAAGCAAAAAACCCAACAACCAAACAAAACCCAGAAAAACAACAAAGAAAACCAAACAAAAACCCCAACAACCAAACAAAACCCCAAAACAAAACCCAACAAAACAGCAACAGAAATCCCAAGGAGCCCAACCTTTCAGAGCTCCTTTTTGTGTTGTGATGGCCAAATACAGCCCGAGTCATTGGCCTCTGCTCATCCGTCTTCTCTCTGCTATATAAAAATAAGTAAATTTTTTTTTAGTAACCTCTCTAGTAAATAATATTTAACTGTAAGTAGCTGAGGATTTTATTTTTTTTAAATATAGAATTTTGATAAATATTATCTGTAGAATTTGGTAACATATAAAGTGTAAGTTTGCTAAGCATTTCCTATAGATAAAACCTGTACTATATTTTTATTTTAGACATCAATTTTTGTCAGGATTAAAAAGATTGGAAACCAGTCTGGTTTAGCATAATTAACTTTGCCATATGTCTTGAGTCACTTGTAATTTTGTTTCTTATAATGATGATTGTAAAGGTCATCTTGTCTGGTGTTCATTTAAATATGTAAAACACTTTATGATTTTCACTTGGAGGATAGAGGTTTTAGTTTATATAAATGCAATGGAGGTATTAAAATTAATCTGGCCATTCTGTATAATTAGATGCAAATATCTGTAGTGCAGGAAGTATGAAATAGGCGTTCTGGCAACTTGAGCTGACACAGCAGCTTGGTTCAAAACCCACTTCTATGTATGGGGGTCTTTGGATGAGACCATTTCTCTGTTGATGCTCAAAGGTGAGCTTCTCTTCTATCTCTTTCTTCCGAGATGTGATGGTATCAACTTTACTGAAATGTTTAATAGCTGTGTAATACTCCTCCTTTGTAGACAGCAGCATGACCTAATTCCACACGGAATAACTCCTGAAATGACCTGGTACTGGTTTTGCAGTCATAGAGGTAGTTATGGATCAGGTACAAGAAATAGAGCTTGGTCTGAAGTTTTAAGCTGACTCTTTTCAGGGAAAAGAATGACCTCATCTTTAATTTGGGTAAGCAGTAAAGCCAACAACGTTTCTCAAGTTGTAGTGCCATAGAGTGGCTCTGCTGGAATCATGGAAGCACAGTCTGATGGTGAATAAGTGCTACTGAGCAGCCTTCTGATGGGCATCCAGCCTCTGTAAGCAGCCCTAACCCTCTCATGCAACACGCATCCTGTAATGTCCTGGTCTACAAGCAGAAAGTTCTGATAGTTTGCTGGTCAACTTCTTTCTTTACATCTGAAATACTATTACCAGCTTATAAACACAGTGCGTTCAACTTTTAGGACTTGTGTAGTATCAAATTATTCCTGGTTTGCCATGTCTGCTCTAGGTTTCTGCATTACTCTTGCTTTTTAGTTCAGCTGCTTCAGTTGATTAAGTTGCAACAGGATAAATATGAAGCAGATGAGTGAACAGCATAGTATTTTCAGGTCCCAGAAATGTGCAAAGGGCTCTTTAGGATGCTTTGCCTCATTTACTTTTCTTTTGAGGATGAGTAGAGATGGATAGGATAACTGAAGGAGTAGTGTCTGTTTTCAAGTAGCACTTTTGTGAAAACAATGAGGCAGTTATCCTTCCAAAGATTCAGGCTTTCTGTAGATTGAAGGTAAAAATAGTACAGCATTTCACATTCAGTTAGTGCTCTGGATTTGATTTAATTTTTTTTTTGTAGCTGTAAGCAAGAAAATTTAGCTGTGGGTCATCTGGGATCACTGATGTAAAATCAATGTCCTGGAACTGCAGCAGAACGACAGTGTGAAGATATTGTTTAATTTTTTAGTTACAGGTATTTTTTCAGATGTATGTGTTTTGATTCAAAAATCTTAGCATGTTAATACATTTCCACCCAAGTTTTCATTCAAGAGTTTTAGTGGTGTTCTTGAGTTACAGTGCACAAGTCTAATTCTCTGCTTGCCTAACTGCATACAACTTGTAAAGTATTGTACCTGACACTGATGGTAGATTCACCACAGACACTGAATGAGAGGTCAGGTAATTTTTGGACACAATCCCTCTCATCTTTGCTTTGATATCGATTGGCAATATTCAGATACAGCATCTAGGAGTCTGAACACCTAAGCAAAAGAAATCCCTGGGATACTATTCCATTTGGAATACAAGATGTCCCTCATGAAACATGGGCTTGTTTCTTTCAAGATTTTGAAGTCCTCAATGGACTTCTCAGTAATTCATTACTTAAAATGAATCAAATTACTCTCTGCTGTATAGTTTACTTGAATCACCACAATGTTCCAAGCATGCTGCAGGCTTTATACCCACAGATAGACAGAAGTATAACCAAATCTGGAGTAATGGAAAATACTTATCGAAAGGTGGGAGGCACATAATATCTGATGATAAAACCAGAAAAAAGAAGAAATTGTAATTGTCTCTAGAAGATCCTCAAAATTATTTAGTCCTCAAATTTATTTTAATGCTGAATCCATTAATCTAATGAAGGCTTTACAGTAGAAAGCCTCTTCCAGTTCACACCTTTTACCAAGATATAAAAGTGAAAATGCAGAGAATTTAAATGGAAGAAAGATTATTTGTTCTGTGATTTCCAAGAGAAAATATATTTAATTTTTTTTTCTCTAAGCTTTTTGTCTTGTTCTGTGTTTCTGTTAAATCCTAACTGATTACTCTAAGGCAATGGCAAGCTTATTATTTGGAGCAGAGTTAATTACCTTGTATCTCCTGTTCATGAATTGAGACCTTTCATCCAAGAATTTTCTTCTGTTCTCTGTCCTTGGAGAAGCAAATTGGAGTAAAAGGCAGAAACCCAAGGAATTTCTAAGGTCTAGGAGTCAGGAGCTGGAGCTCTGTGTCCTTCAGTTTGATTTCTCTTCTCACTAGAGCAGGAACAGAGAGGATTTGTTTCAGTTGATTTGTGCCACGGTTTCCTTGTATGAAGAGTGGAGGTAATGGCTGGGAGGTAATGGCTGATGCTGTAACAATTATGTTGTGAGGTTTGTGGTCCACAGGCTCAATACTTAAGCACAGGAGATGGTGGTAGTAGTAGGCTATGGAATAATACTGGGGATTTTGTCACCTTGAATTGCATAGAATCTGTGATCCACGTGCAGCAGGCACTAGTGACTAGCTTTATTTCTGATTACTGGATTTCAACTGACAGTCTGAGGTAATGCAGCAAATACATCAAACTGGGTATTAGAAAGACTACTCTTTTTGTTGTTGTGTTCAAACCTTGGTTTATTTCTTTACACAAAAAAATATTAATAGACAGAATATAATTAGAACTTTGAATGATGTGAAAAGAAGATTCAGTCATCACATTGGCTGAAGATGTGTTTGGTTTGATGTGCATGTTGAAGAGTGGGGTAAAGATAAACAGGCAGTATTTGCCAAGCTATGTAAGATTAAACAGTTCATTACCTGTTGGAATTATCAGCTGGAAGACACATTGCCTAATTTGGACTACAACCTTCATATAACTGTTGACTGGATTTTACCTCTTATCTGGTGAGGTGAATTGAAATATAATTAACAATGTGAGCTGGAAATGACAGGCTGAAACTGTATTTTTGTGCAGATAAATAATCCTATGTCTAGATCAGAAGTCACAGTAACATTTTTCTCTCCTCATTTTTTCCCGGTTCCTGTATTCTATAACATTTTACAGAGAGAAAATATCTGTGCTCTGTGCCAGAGAAAAGCAAACAGGCACCAGCTATGTATCCCGTGGGCTTGACTTTAAAAACCTTTGGAAAATGTTAAATCCTGCGGGGGGGGGGGAAGGGCAGGAATTGCAGGTCTCATTTTTGATATTTTGTATGTTTGAGAGAGAATTTTGAAAATACATGGAGGCAGAAGTTCTGATCCATTTATATCAGTAACAGTTTTGCCTCCAGTTTCAGCAGAGTTCAGGGTTTCACCTCTGGCATTCTGCTATATGGCCGCTGTGTTCTCCATTTCTGATCTGAGCTTCTTGGATGCAGGTCCTTTTACTTTGATGGGAGTGATGTCTGTGTAAGGAACTTGGTCAGAAATTCTTTTAACTAGGAAATCCTTCAGTTTTATCACAAGATTATACATTTTGTGTTTGGTAGGCCTCATCTGTTAAAGTAGAAACAGGTATTTTGTAGTTTTTAAGCTAAAAGCTAATTACTTTGATTTTTAGTTCAGTGAATTTATAACCCTTTGACTTTTACAATGATTTTTTTTTTTTGAATTTTAGGACAGCGTTGCTCTGTAGTTAGGAGAATAATAATTTTTTTTACAAGTCAGAACACGTGCAATGTGGCATTTCCAACTGAATCCCCTGTAGCACTTATTCTCATTATGGCAGTAATAGAATGACCTGAATGAAATGTATTGTTCTCATATTTTCAGGTTTGCAGTATACAATCTTGTGGGTATAAAAATGTTCTTGTTAATTCTCATCTAGAGATCAAAATGAAAATTTGCAGATCCCAGCAGAAAAACGGTAAAACCTCAGTATGAAGTTTATTCCTCCTATTCAGTACCTGTGGAAAAAAAGCTGTGAACTGCCAGGGTAGAATGCCATCACTCCTTAGCTCACAAAGTGGTCAGCCACATTCTTAGGTGGGAAGGATATTATTCCAGTGGGAGAGATGCCCTCTAAATAAGCCTTAGACACTGGCTGAAATATCCATAACAATATTGTCTTTTTTAGCACCTTGGATGGCATTACAAAGGCACGGGTGTGTGTATTTGTTAGCTTAGCTCTTTTTTCCTCTCTGTGCTTTCTGTTTACCTACTCAGCAATGACAGTCTTGTGAAAACTTTAACACAACTCTAGAGTGGGGCTCAACCATTCCTGCAACTTTCTGGTACTACAAGTACTTGGCTTAGTCTTTTGCCAGCCCAAAAAGGTGTGGATGTTGTGTCTGTGGTGTAGCCTGAAGATGCTTCATGAGCCAATTGGCCAATACTCAAAAGATTTTTGCCTACAACCTGCCTGCAGTATGGGTTATACACTAGAGTAAGTTGAAAAAGAAAAGTCCATATATATCTGAAGAGTTTTTGCCAAGGAGCCTGGTTGAAGGCAGCTGTAGGTGACCCCTCTTTGCTCTGCCATCATGGGCAGCCTGAGACAGTATTGTACTTTTCTGGTAGGTAAGAGAGTTCTCTGTTGCCTGCAGTTTGTCTTGAGTGAAATGTGAGCATATTGCACGGATCACAGAATTGGTTTGGACAGCAGTTGAAAGGAGAAGAAAAAAAGAGAAACTTTAGATCATCATTTGAATGAGTCTTTCTCATTTTTTTATCAAATGCTTCCTTTTTTTTTTTCTTTTATTGTGTGTAGCTGTTTTCCTAATGTCAACAAAAGATAAAACTTGTATTTTTTTTTTAATATTTCTATTTCATATCTTTTGGAATGTCATAGATGGTGCTTAAGGATGGAATGAAGTCAGTTGCTTCAAAAATGAAAGAGAATTTGTCGAGCAGTTGTGGGAGATGAAAGGATTGAGAGACATGCCTAGTCATGGGATGCTCAAGGTGCTTAGTATGTCTGCTCAGCCTAATGAACACAAGTCTCAGATCAGTTGATGGCAGTCTGCAACTGCCTGTTCAGAGACCAGAATTTTATAGTGATCTTTATAGTGATAGACAAAGCAGAAGTGATCACTTCTAATGGCTAGCAATTGAAACTTGACAACTTCAGATTTAAAAATGAGTCATTCACATTTTAACTGACAGGACAATTAGCTTTCGCCAGAGCAAAGACTATTGTAAATTTCCAGTAACTTTTTTTTTTACCTCGTTCCATCCGGAATGAATTCAGAGAAATCTCATTGCCTGTGTTTTGCAGGTGACCAGGTTCAGTGAATGCAATCATCTCTGTTAGACTTGTGTTGCGAAGCTGTTGTTTTAGCAATATGATAACTAGAGAGCCTTGTTCCTATTTTGATATTTTCTTTTTAGATGAATGAAGTCCAGTGCAGAATTTTATTAACACTTTATATTAGTGTTACAATTCATTGGATTCTGCAGTAACTCATTTTCTTCTGTTCCCCTTTTTTCTTTCACTTTAAATTTACTAGCTCCCAATACTTTTTTTTTTTCATCTCTGCATGCTTTATTTTCTTGTTCAGCTTGGGCTATATTAAATTGTTTTCTTACCATTCAGTAATTCATTGAAGTTCTGTTCATCTGAGCTCCTAATCATGTGGAGCACAATTTCACACCTTTTCCAGGGCAGTGCACAATTCATCAAGACCATTCTCTCTACCTGATTTATTTATTTTGAAAAGAAGCTGCCATGCCCAAGTCTTCTCTGACTTGTTTAATTCCTCAAAGGCACAGTATGTTGGTGTTATCTCATTCTTATGCTGCTTGCATTTTGCCTCTCACAATGACCCCTGCTGAGGTTACTTCTGTAGCGTGAGAGTAGATTGGGTAGGGAAATGGAGACTGCAGGAAAACGCAGAACACTCTAAAAGCTTAGAGCATTTTACAAGCTGTCTGTGTGACATTGAAAACTGATATTCGCTGGTCTAAATGGAAAATGTATTCACACTTTTGCAGGATAAAGTACCAGGGTACCAGGATCTTTTCCCGTGTTACAATGCTTTGCCACAGCACTAAAGTACTGAACTGCAGCCGAGAACCATCAGGGCATATATACATTTATTAGTTTTGCTTCTGAGGCATCTCTTTAGGTGTAGGATACCAGACACATCTTTTTGTGTTTTTCAAAGAAATATAAAGTAGAAAAAAAAAAATCTGTATCTGTTGAAGGTCTTTGGAGTTTTGTGAGTTATTCTTAAAAGTTCCAAACACCCAAAGTCTGTTGTCTTTGGCACTCCTGTGTTTACTTTATACCCTCTTTCTAGCATTAAGAATTCTGTGAAGCATGTGGTTTAATACTTCTCCATCTTTGCTAAATACCATGCATTTCTACAGGAGAAAAAAAGTTTAACCTCTCAAATCTGGGCATTAAGTTGTTTGTGACTTTTCCTTTTTTTTCCCCCTTAATGGTTCTTCTTGCTTTTGCTGTATGTTTGCTTTCGTCGTAAGCCTTCATCTTCTTAGATCCAGTCAACATGTTTTTCCTTTATTTATCTTTCACTATTATCTTTCTTCATCTCTGTTCGAACCTTTTGCATTTTCTGTTGTCTTTTTATTTGTATCCATGCATGGGCAAAATAATTTCATTTATGTTATTATACTTTTCTCTCATTTCTAACAGTTTCTAACATTCTGATGCAAACGGTTCCTGATGTAAGCGGCACAGATAGACTTTGCTGCTCATTGCATTTTCTATTCTGTAAATTATTTTTCTTATTTTTATTTTTCCAGGGGTTAACTGAGCCTTTCCACATTTGATGCTTAACATTACTTTTTAAAAAACACAGCAGGGTGGTTCCTTGCTTTAATCCACATGTATCAAACCTGAGTTACAGAAAGATTCTTCATCCTGCTTCCATGACTTGTGGACTTGGTAGTTCGACGGTTGCTCTGAAAATTGCCAATGCTTGCTGAAAAATATATTTAGTGGAAGAGAATAAGCCAAATGGGAAGCTATTTCTGCTTCCTTCTCCTGTGAACGTACCTTCTACTCTGTATCCCAAGAAATTTGTTTAGGCTGTATTTGCTCTTTGTGCAGTGTAAGCCAGCAGGGACTAACCAACAGTATTTCACTTGCCACTCCTAGCAGCAACAGAACTGAAATTCTCAAAGCAGGAGGAGACCCACCTCTGTTTAGTTAGGCAGTTTTTCTGTCCTGCTCAGTCCTTTTCCTGTCCCAGAGCAGGTGGCTGCTGTGATAAGGAGCCTTCACTCAAAATACTGCTCTCCTTTGCTATAAGGTGGTTTGCTCTTGTTGTGATAACCAGGCTAGAGACAACACTGTGCAGCTTTCAGGTAGACACACACTCTTGTACAGTTTCCTTATCTCAAACGTACTGTTTTTTTTACTCTGTCCATTAACCCTGTTTGATGTGGTACTTAAATAGTTTGAGGCTGGGTAAACCTGGCTTAGCTGTGTCACTGCATGTCACTAAAGTGTCTTTCCCTCAGCAGTGTTTTCCAGGTTCCTGTTCTTTCAGTTCCCTGCTAGAAAAAGGACCCTGTAGAGCTGT
>JANHFX010018699.1:43767-54467 GCA_027560015.1 Chloroceryle amazona | reverse complement strand
CTCCTGTCAGGAGCTGTCAGAGCCAGAAGGGCTCCCCTGAGCCTCCTTCTCTCCAGGCTCCACAAGCCCAGGTCCCTTGGCTGCTCTTCACCCCCCTTGTTCTCCAGCCCCTTCCCCAGCTCTGTTCCCTTCTCTGGTCACGCTCCAGCCCCTCCATGTCCTGCTGGGAGTGAGTGGGCCAAAGCGCAGCAAAGGATAAAAGTTGGGAAATTGGTGGGAATAGCCACCAAGAGCATATAGAGGTGAACACGTAAAATGGCGGGGAGGTGTGAGGAGCCATAGACCTGCCCGAGGAGAATGAGCACGCTGGAAGTATAAGAAGAACAAACTGCACAGAAGGTGGAGAGGGCAATAATAGCAGGGTGCGCTAAACCTTTTGTTCCTCGACAGAGCCTCCATGGGCAAAACTTGAAGCAAACATGTAACACAGCCACGGGTGGCAGGACGAACATGAAGGCCATACTGTGCTTTTAAGCACCGGGTCCTGATTTTTGAGCACTTGCTTTTGCCACCTCAGTATTCCTACAACTTAAGGCTTTGTCTGCTAAAACAATAGGGTGAGAAAAGACAGATAACAGATATTGCACCTTGCTGCTGAGCAGCTGACAGCTTTTAATTACCTGTCTTACAAAATTCAGATTGCAATTTGGCCTTTGTATTTGACCAACATCAGTTTTACTGGCAGTTTCAGTCATCTCTCTCAAGACTGGGTTACAAAAATATCTGTAAAAACACTGAGATTCTGTCATGCTGATGAGAGCTCCTCTCTCTGACAGTGAAGATGTGGATATTGTCAGGACTTCATACAGAGGAGCCAACACATTGAACACTTGACCCTTCACCAAAGCAATGAAGACCTGTTACAAGACGAGGCTTGGTGGTAAAGCTTCTGTTGCATTTTATTCCACCTGGAAGAGAGCTCAAGTGCCTGAAAGCTCCATCTAAACAAAATATACCTGTTTGTAAACTTTGCCTTGTTTGTGTCTTTGGCCCCTGTTGATTACAGCTACAACAAATATCTGAAGTTGCAGCAACATCTCTTAGTTGTTCCCTTTTGGTTTATTCCTGTGCCAAACAGACTTTTCCCAGGTCGCTGGAATTTGCCCACCTTCAGCAGAAACTTGGCATCTGTGTCCAACTTACACCAGACTTTAACAGCTCTTCTGTGCAAGGGTTCCAAGGGTCGTGTAGGCAACTATGGGAGCTTGACTGTAAAATGTATACGTACCTGTGCTCCTTTCTTTGACAGGATGCTGTGATAATCTTAAAAGGTTTTCTTTTTTTCCCTCTTGAGTCAGGAAATCAAGACAATAACAGTGAGAGGGTTTTTTTACAGGGTGCCAGATGGCTTCTTGCTCTTTCCTCTCACCTTTCTCCTCAAAGCAGTGTAACACCAGCTAAAACAAAGAACCTTTCTCCACTAAACAGTCATAAGTTCAAGTATTTATTCTTCAAGCTTCTCAACTATTCCAGTGTGGATATGCATTTGGGAAGAATTATGCTATTTATTGACTAGAGAGACATAAAATTTCATGTCAAATGTCAAAAATATTTATACCCTGGCATTTATTATGTAGAGGTGAGCAAGAGCTAAAGGGTGGGAGTCAGGAGGATTGGGGCCAGATTCTTGTCAGTGGTGCCCAGCAACAGGATGACAGGATGAGGGGCAACAGGCACAAACTGGAACCCAGGAGGTTCCAGCTGAACAGGAGGAGAAACTTCTTTGGTGCAAGGGTGACAGGGCCTGTCCCAGGCTGCCCAGAGAGGTTGTGGAGTCTCCTTCTCTGGAGAGATTCCCAACCTGCCTGGACCCGGCGCTGCTGGGCCCCCTGCTCTGGGTGCCCCTGCTGGATGGAGCAGGGGGGTGGCACCAGAGCATCTCCAGAGGTCCCTTCCCACCACCACCGTGCTGGGATTCTGTGAAGTGACAAAAGATGCTCACTCAGGTTGCTGGAGCTGAGAGCCACTGGAAAGCCACAAGCAAAACCACCCAGCAGAATCAATAGGTTGAAGATCTGCCCATTCCTGTGCCTCCCCATCTGTGTGTGTGCTCCTGCAGATGGTCACTGTCTGTGGTGTAGCTGCAGTGGAAGCAGCGCTCTGTGGGTTATGATTTGCTGTAGGAAGTGCCCCTTTCCTTCACCTTTGATGCCAAGTAGCCAAAGCAGGGTGTTTCAAGGTGTGGCTCTTTGTATGGAACTTGATTGCATTCTGCAACTACTTTGTCCTGTTGACTTTAGTCCTGTTTCTGTACCTTATCTCAAGTTGGATAAAAAGAGAATTAGGTATCTAAGTAACATTAAACATCCAACCTAAATGACTTTAATAGGATTTACTGTTTTCACTTGAGTAGACTTAATCCCACTTGCTGTATTTAAAGTGGTAGATGACAGAAGGTTTGGCACTGATTAAGAAGAGTCCATCATGTTAAAAAGCTTACAGAGAGGCACTAATGCCTGAAAACCTTGTAAAATTTGTTATAACATCAAATGCCTTGAATCACCGTGGTCCTAATGGAAAATTTCCCCAGGAAAACAGTCTCAGACTGGTGGCAGTCAACACTGAAACAATGCTCCTACACGCTTTGACATTGTTCCAGGCAAATAAACCCATATTGGATAAGGGATCTCCCATTTTCTACAGCCAGATAAAACATGTAGTGTGTCAGAGAAGACAAGCAGTGAAGTGTTATGAAGGCACAGCCACGGCGAGTCTTCTGTGGTTTGCTTTACTTTGACATGTGGGGTGTGTAGCAAAGAGCATGGTAGGCAAGGAGCAACATCTCACCCTCAATATTTCTTTTTTTCCCCAGTAAATTTGCTTTTTAAGGAGAATTTTATTGCTTGCATTTATTTTTAACTGAGAACAAGGTGTTTTTTTTATGTTTTTCAAACCAAGTTAAGCTATATATGTAAATAAACAGGTTTGAAGGCCAACCATCCATTTACTGCATCCTGAGATTATGAAATTTACTTTCATTTTATACCGTAAACCCCTAAACCTGTGAGCACAGCATGTCAAAAATATTTGCATTTTAAATGTCAGTTGTATATTTAGATACCGTGCTTACAGCAACTAGACAGTCAGCATGGGACATTTCAGGGGAAAAAAAGAACTCAATCCAAATTGGTAGATCTTTGTGTAAGCATATTACTAGATCTCTGTGAAAGCTTTGAGCTTAAACGAGGAATATCTTCTGCAAAAAAAGGAGTTTTACTGCAAATCCTAAACGAATGGCTTGATTTCAAATGTGCTTAAACAGGCACAAAGTGGCAAAGGGGGATAAAGGACTTCTGAAAATGATAATGTTTAGTGAGAAGCTTATCTCTAGGAACTTATAAAGAAGTTGGGCAGAGACTAAGCAGTGCAAATAGCTTGACCCATTTAAATTCTGAGCATTGGGGAATTATTTGCCAATCCCCCCTGACAGTAAAACCAAAGCTAATAAATAACCACATTGCATCATCATTCCTTGCTACCTTCAGGGAAATCCTGTTGACTTAGACCCTTGGTTGCCAAGTGAAACAATATTTGAGTTCTTGAATGACATATAAGCTTTAATCCAGGCTGGCGCTTTAATCCAGGCTGGGTATTCACTGACTCAGCTGAGTTAAGTGAATTAGGTGGTTTTATTTCTGTTTTAGTTGCCATTTCTTCAGCAGATTCAACTAAAGAATGATGACACTGTCTGCAGTGCCTGTACTAATCACATCCAGAGTCTCTACAGTGGAATCATTAAAGGAAGCACATTAGAGCCATTTAAGGGTCAGACTTAATGGCCTTAAGGGTCTCCTCTAACCAAAACAATTTTATGATGTCAATGGCTTTTGAAAAGCCTACACAGTGCTCGTCTTCCCCTTTGCAAAGGCTGTGTTGGTCTGGCTTTTGATCAAGGTATCTGCAGTTCCACCCTGTGATTGACTTCTCTCTCAACTTTCCATCTTCTGTCTTCCAAGTCACCCCAGGAGATGTTTCTAAAACATCGACATCGCTCAGCTGTGTGGAGTTACACCAAGAATGACTTTGGCCTCCTTTAAAGCCATCAGCAGTTTCAGAGCATGGCAGGAAAACAAAATCCTTACTTAACCTAAAGATTTTTCTAGTCAGTTTGCATTGGAAAACTTGTAAACTAATTGATGAAAGCATCACTTGTCCTACCTTAGCGTTAAGTAGTAAAAAAAAAGCTGTGTTTTTTTGGTTTGATTCTGAAGCAGTTATTGCATTTGGATCTTTTTACAAGAAGTTATTACAAGCTAAGCAAGCCTCTTCTTTAAACAGGTGAAAATGTACATGCCTTTATTCCAACAAACCAGAAATTACCTCTTTTCCTTTGCCTAGTTGGGCCCTGCCAAGGCGAGGAAGATCTATTCAGTGCTTTTCCAGCTCTTGAACCTGAATTCTCTCTCTTCAAAAGACATTAGAGCTGAGTAAACAGTAAGTCCGACATTGAAGCAGTGATCAGAGTACATTCCTTCTGCAGCTGGATTTGGAGACTCCCTACCCTCAGCCTGGCACTGGGAGTAGCTCTCTCCCTACCTAGGCTAGGAAAGGTGGGACCCGTGAGAGGATACCGTACATCTCCAGAGTGGTCAACATCGAGTGCAGCTTCTGAAACCGATGGCTCAAACTTTGGAAAAGGAGGAACCCAGACACTCAGCATAGCAACCTTATCCCTGTTGCCAAGAATATTCCCGTTGGAGTTTTGACCAAGGTGTTACAATTTAATGTCTCACAGCCACGATAATTTCCACTTGCTGCTAGTTTCTGAGATGGGCTTGGCAGCCCTGAGTGAGACACGCCAGGGTGGCTTATTTCAAACACCATCTAGTAAATCTATTTAAAAGATGCCAAAAAAAGGCAATTAGCAAAATATTTTAGCTTTTGAAGGTAGGAATGGCAGCTGTCAGTCTCCCCTCTTTAAAGGCTGCTATTTGATTGCTCGTTAAGAGCAGGTCACAATGGGGCTGAAAAATGCTAAATTAATAAAGGTGAAAAAACCCACAAGTCTGTTGAGCTGTTCCACGTACAAAATTTGTCTCTTACTGAGCCTCAGCATGGCACACGTTCTTCCCATCTCATTAAACCCCAAACATGAAGAGAGATTTGTCCTTTAATGATCAGAATCTCCAGTGTAAGGGAAAGTTAACATTGGTTTTTAAATGAAAAGGAGTGAGAGAGGAAGACTTGAGATGTCATGATTTTAATAATGGCAAATAAGTAACCAAGGAAAGAAGGCTCTTCTGATCTTGTTCACTGGTCTGTAACATGTGGCTACATAATTATATTATTTTTAAATGCGGTACATTATGCTTAGAAACACTTGATAGGCCTTTCCTAAAATAAAAATAATATAACACGAATCAACACAACGAGTTTATTTATACTTTTATCTTTTGTCGTGAAGTTTGGAGGGATGGTGACATTTTAAACTCACCAGGATGAGCAGAAAAATATTAACAAGGCGGTAGAATTGTCTGTCCTTCCCATAACCTATTTAATTCTCTGTTTCCACAATAATTGCCAAAGTAGATCTACGGATGTAGATCTTCGATGTAGTAAGCTGTGTTTAGCTACAGAGGTATTCCTGAATCTCATGTCAGACGTGGAAACCCGAGAGTTTGTTTGGAATAATTACAGAAGCCAGTTCACAACAATTTTTCTTAAACATCTTTTCCTTTTTCTTTGTGCTATTCTGCTTTTACCAGTAGATGGCCTGCAAGAACCAGCATTTCCTGCAATTTGGTGGTGCTGTCAAAAGCATAAAGGGACGTGTGGAGCGGGCTGGTCACTAGACTGGGGTATTTACTTCTGTACCAGGGTATTTGGCAGGGGGAAGAAGGGAGGAGACAGAATAGGACTGGAGTCTTACTGGTATAACTGGCCAGATTGGCAGGGTTGGAGGAGAGAGTACACAAGCATTGCATTAATTCAGCTGGGATTAAATCTTGTTTCCAGTGACTATTTAACACTATATCAATATTTTTTAAAAAATAAAACTATATCAAATTAAAACTGTATCAATATTAAAAAAATATCAGTGGATACTCCGGAATGCTTGGGTTGGAGGTGGGAGAGTGTCCACAAGATGCTATCACAGCCACTTTCAGTGCAGTAATTCACTTAAGTTTTTATTCTATCTGGGGTTGGTTATTTTTCTTTTCTTTTTTCCTTCTGTGGAATTCACTTGTACCTATCCCGTGGTGGTGTTCTCAGAAAAGCTACAGGAATTCAAGTCCCATGAAGGTTTCTAAACGCCTGTCCAAATTATTTGGGTTTGATTACTGCCATGGCAGACAGACTGACAGCTCCCGTGAGGTGATTGATCGCCTTCCCTTGTTAACCTTGTGCCTTTCCCCAGGGCAAGCCTTTCTCCTAATCCAGTGCTTATTTATAGGGCAAACAGCAAGAAAGATCCTGCCCGGGGCCACCTGTTGATACTATTCCAGCTTTCATCGCTGCCTCATCGTGTTTCTAGCTCTTTCATAATATAAGCAGGATGTTTTTCAAGAGCTGGATTTTTTTTCCTTCAGTTCTTATATAACTAAATATTTCCAAGACCCCTTCACCCAAAAGAAGTCCAGACAATCTAAAAATAGCCATCACCATTTGAAAGAGCACATGAACAAGGCATTTGCTTCAAAATTAAGCAAACCCCCTTCGATTCTCCCCTTTGTGATTCTCAGAAATGGAGCGAGCAAACCAAGTTTTATGAAAACGAAAAGCAAAAAAAAAGAAAAGGCAAACAAAAGGCTGAGAGCAGTAAATTCTAGCAGCAAAAGCACAGAGCCTAAGAGAGACATTTTCCAGCTAGAAGCACTTTAGCAAACTAGCCTCTCCCTGCGACCTTGACGCACCGAGAGTAACAGGCTGTAATCCTCTGAATTCAACTGCAAACCAAGAAGTTTAAGCTTCCCATAACTGTACTTCATTGGGATTTACTCAGCAGCTTGCACACTGAGGACCTGCTTTTTCTAAAGGCAGGGAGACTTGCATTATCCTGACTAATTAATTATTATTAACACTATTATTGCATTTTATTAATGGCACTGTTAGTGTTACAGAGGAGACACAAAGTACACTGAATCATTTACAGACAGTTTCTGAGATTTTTTTTCCAAAGGGCCCTGGCAGAATGCAAGTCCTCTGGAGGTCCTGGCCAGACCCATTCTCCCCCAGATGGAGCCAATCCTCGCAATCCTTCTAGGCTTCCAATTTCATCACTAGCAGTTAGAGTGTTGTACCACTGATGGAGCTGGATGGAGGCCATTTGTAGCCTCTCAAAGCAGATCTAACCATGACTGGTAGAGGAAGAGAAAGAAAAGGGTAAATGAAAGGGTAGTCTGACATTTTCCTTACAGACTTTGCTGCAGCCTCTAAATCACTAACACACCTTTTCTGTACCTTTAGCAAATCTTATCTCCCTCTAAGTTTCCCCTGAATTCAGTGTGTGTTTTTTAACTCGTGATGATAACATTGAAGAACATAATCCAACTGATGGATTAATTATATGAGAAGTAGTTAAAAAGAAACATGTGCCATAGTTTAACCTCTGCTGGCAACACCCTGCAGCTGCTCAAACCCAGCTTCCCTCTTCTTTCCCCCAGCAGGATGGGGAGGAGAGCTGGAAGGAAGAAAAAGATGATACCCTGTGGTTAAGGACAAGTTAATAAAACAACACCACGATAGAAGAAAACAACAGTCCTAACAGTAACACTAAAGAAATAACATACAAAACAAGTGCTAGAAATCAGGAGGCTCTACCTGTACCTGAGACACCACTTTCCCTGCTCCAGTTGTAAGGAACAAGTTGAAAACAGGCAGCCCCAGCCTGGCCCAGCCCTCCCCTTATATAGGGGGCATGATGTCAGTCTGGAATCCACTCTCCCACTGGCTGCCTCACTTGTTCTTCCCACTGTGGTCCCTACCAGCTGCAGCCTCTCCCAGCTGCTTGGGCCAGCAGCTGCTGGTGATAGTTAACCCTCTCCCAGCCAAACCCAGTACACATGATCTCATACTGCCATGACCAGCAGGGTTTGGGTGGCTTTCTTGTTCATTTTTGTCCTGCAGAACTTATTGATAAATTTTAATCTCGATGCCAAGACTTCAAAACCAGACAAGGAAAATTAAAGAGCTTCATTTATGCAATTTGAAATTAGACTGGAGCACTAAAAAATAGAGGCAATTAAAATTTGGGATGTCTCATCTGCCTGATTAAACAGCCGAGATGCGTGACTGACACTCCTCTCCAATCTTCATTTATTTGTTTAATATTAAAAACTCCTCAGATGTATATAAGCCATCTGCTGTTCTCAGATTCACTGAGCCTTGGTATGTGATGCATTTGCAGAAGCATCTTCATTGGATGCTATCAACTATGGAAATTTGCTCGTGGAATTTTCCAGTAGAAAAAGCTGATGCTTTCTACACATTTCTGATCATGGCCCAATCATCTTCCCTCATTTCTCCACAACAGCTCTATGTTGATTGTTACAGTGAAGCCGCAGCCTGCTTGGTGTGATAAATGCCACTGGCCCGGTGACAGCAGCCAGGCTGGGTCCTTCTTGGCACGTTTGGGCCACTTGACCTCATTATTTCCTCAGTGCACTGCAGAAATTTCCACCTGGAGATGGGCCCTTTGCTCAACGGGTGCACCATAGGTCAGCCTGGAGCTTAGATCACAGTGTGGTGGCCATCACGGTCTAACAGTGCCAGGGTGAGCGGGAGAGTGTGACAGTGGGTGAGGAGTTTCAGATGGAGGAGGAATCCCTGTCTGCTGACACATCCCATCACACCATAGGAATGTCTTTCCTGGGGAAAGGTGGTAGCTGACTCTCTACCTGTGCACGTGTCAGTGTTTGGCTTCCCTCCTCTCCATCGGTCAACCCTCTGAGCTAGGAGAAGGTGTTGCAGTGTGGAGGGGAATTTGTTGGCGCTACACAGCAAAGATTTCATCTCTTTCAGGACAAAAAAAGTGAAATTGGAGCACACAGCTGCTCGTTTGTGAAGCACACAAATAATGTTCAGGTCATTCCCCAGATGACCTGGGCTTCTCTTTACCTACAGCTGCACCAGAACTTCCCCTTCACATCACAAGAGCAGCCAGGACCGAGGTGTCATTTCTTTTCAGCAAAGTCTTTTTGTCTCTTCAGGAAAACCATTTAATAAACACTTCTGGGTTTTGTTTGATTTTGCAAAACTAACAAGAACAAACCAACCCAGCGCTGAGTTTTGGTGAGGACAAAAGGACCTCACGTGGTGGTAGCAGCAGCAGGTACCTGGAGTCCTATTGCTCAGTTACTTCCAGACCAAGCACCGAAGTGGGAGCAAAGTCTGGGGAGTGTGTCAGATTTGCTGGTTTTAAACTGCTTTAAGTCTCCAGTAGCACTTTTGCCTATAATGAAGAATAATACATTTCTACTTGAGACTTTGAACCTATTCCATGGAGGGATTTCTGTGGTTTGTGTTTTGGTTTTTGGTTTTAACTTCTCTCATTTTTCCCCTAAGGAGAAAAAGAGACACAGATAAAACCAGTCCTGTAAAGGCCAACGTGTTATTTTCATTTCCTGAACTCAGCTTGTGCTTAATTAGTTTATCCAGCTGAAAATGAAAAAGAAAACCCCACACCCTACAGCAACATACCTTCATGGACAGCTCCTAATAACATAAATCCTTTATTTTGTCTGTAAAGACCACTCATTAAAGTCGTGTTTCTACTTGACTGTATAATTTATTCCAATGTAAAAATGTAATCCAGGCTTTGCCAGTGTATATTATGAACTCCTGACCCAAGTGGAAACTGTATCTCCTGAGTTTCTGGATTTTTTTTTGCTGTAGCACTTTTAGGTCACGGTAAAGTCCAAGTCTGATAATTAGGTGGCCATCCACGACTGGAATTCTATGTTAGTTATCTGGTCTAAGTAAATAATATTTCTTGTTACTGAAGTGAAAGGGGCAAAGAGCTTCCCGGAGCAGGTAACACTGTGTGCTTCCCAAAAACAGCATCCTGCTGGAAGAGCTAAACATGGGAACGCAGCTCCACGGGAGGAGGTGCTCATGGATGGTACCAGGTTGGGTTTGGATTACCTGTTTGGTTTCGTTTTTCTTTTTTTTTTAGCAACATATTTGCAGCAAACCAGCAAATTCTGCTGTTAAAGGGAGATTGTTTTGCAGAGCTTCGTCCTTCTGTGTTACGTGTAACTTGCAGATTTGAGCTCAGCATTCTGCAGCGCAAGAGATGGACTCATCTCCCTTCTGCTCCAGCTTGGGAACAAGCACGAAGAGCGTGGTGACATTTCTGCCACTGCCCATGCGGTGGCAGGACAGGCACAGCAGAGCAGCAGTCAAACGTGCCTTTTAACAATTCCTTAGTACATCGTATTTCTTGGCATATTAGCTTTTAAAGGTGAAAGACAGGCTGTAAAACTGGTGGGGCTTTTAGAAACCCTGCGCTCTTATGAAAGCCACGACAAAGACACATCTTCGTCTGCGTGTACGTTGTGGTGCTTTTCATTCCAGCAAATCATCTTTCTGAGCATTCTACATGATGGTGATAGAAAGAAAATTACGATCCTTTTCTTCTTTTCTTTTCTTTTTTCTTTTTTTTTCTTCTTTTATTTCTTTTTCCCCTCCTCTCCTCTCCTCTCCTCTCCTCTCCTCTCCTCTCCTCTCCTCTCCTCTCCTCTCCTCTCCTCTCCTCTCCT